>CM059299.1:3180000-3202500 GCA_030340665.1 Neosalanx taihuensis | reverse complement strand
AGAGAGAGAGAGAGAGAGAGAACTTGTGAGGTATACACACCGATCTGTTTCTCCCTCTCCTCGCGGCGTTCCCGTGCCAGTCTCTGCCGCTCGTCGATCTTGTGGACCGACGACTCTGTAGCGCAAAACCATAGTTCAGGAGAACCAATCACATTTCTCCAATCACAGACTGAGGTAGAGCCTGCTAAACTGCTGCATGAGGAGCATAACCCATTTAATGGTCGACTAGGTCTGGATCGGCCCACGGACGACCTGAATAGACTTGCATTGTCACCGAGTGTGATGTCACATTGTACCTGGTCTGGAGGCAGCATTGTTGCCGGGGCTGGTGGTGGTCAGGGTGGGGCTGGTGGAGGTGAGGGTGGGGCTGGTGGTGGTCAGGGTGGGAGTGGGGGTGAAGATGGGGCTGTGACCCGGCCCGGACGTTGACGAGCTGGGCCGACTCGACGGCGACACGGCTGTTCTCCCCTCCTCCGGTCTGGGCGTGTCCGAGCCTGAGGGGTGGGGGGGAGAGAAATAAGGAGGGTAGTACATAAAGTAGGAGGGAGGGAGGGAAATAAGAAGGGTGGGAAAGAAAGGGATGAAGGGAGGGACGGAAGGATGGAGGAACGGAGGGATGAAAGGAAGAAGAGGGAGGGGGAGAAGGGGAGAGAAAGAAGGAGGGTGGGACAGAAAGAAGGAGGGAAGGAGAGAGAGGGAGGGTATTAAAACAAAGAGAAGGGAAGGAGAAACATCAATATCACAAGACCAGAGGCGCCTTCAACGAGAGCAAGTCGTTGTTCGAAGCGTTTGTCACAGTCTGGTCGGAGTACAATTCAAAATAGTTTTGATGGAGCACTCCCACGATGGGGGGTCTTTAATGGTCTGGGGTCTAAGAATGCACCGTAAAGCCAAACCCAAACCAGCGTACAAACACCTCTTTATTCCCACACACTAAACAAACACACCCCCTCCCTTCGCTCTTGTTCTGATTGCTTCATAAATCCCTCCCTAGACTCCAGGTGGTAACCTGGGTGCTGTAGTCAGGACAGGCAGTTAAGTCCCCCCCCCTCCTCCTCCCTCCTCCCTCCCACACACACACACCACTGACTTCACACACTGGTTGGGTCCCTGGCTCAGGCCTGTTACCCTGTAAATGTGTTTTATGAGCCCCATGAAGCAGAGAAGTGGGAGTAGAAGACATCTTGTTTGTGCATCGCTGGAGTTCGCGTGGAGTTCATTTAAATCCACCCTCTTGGAAGGCTTGGGTTTTTTGGGGGGCGGGTTTATGATGTTGGGGGGGGGGGGGGGTATCAAAGCACTTGTTCTGCAGCGTAGCTCCTCAGACTGCCTGGGTCGCAGCGACCTGTCACTAGGTTCCCATGCTTATGTTAATGAGCTGCCAGTGGGCTGGGAAGGCCAGATAGATGCAGCTATCTGAAAGCTTTGATACTGTGTGGCCAAACAGACCACTTCATGCTCTGGGTGTCTTTAGACACTGATCAATAGTCATTTACAAACACCCTAACACGCAGACATTTACACACACACACACACACACACACACACACAAACTTGGATTTTACCCAGACATCAACATGTGTGATGGGTAACAGATAGAAAGTTAGCAAGGCTGGGAGGGTGTGTGTGTGTATGTGTGTGTGTATGTATGTGTGTGTGTGTGTTTGTGTGATATCACAACACCAAATCAGCAACCCTCTCAGGCTGCTCTCTACTGCATCGACTGATGAACGAGCCAATCACAAAAGAGCGGCATCAGCACGGCCCCCCCATGTCCCCCCCCCCCCCCCTCCCCCCCAGCCGCGACATCGGCAGCATCTGTTTACCACACAGAGCAGAACATCCAAGATGGCCGCCGGGCTGGAGAACCAGACATCCAGTCTTAAAGCACCACAGGGACAAGGCCGTCCCAGAAAACAGAGCCGAAATAAACCTGCTCTCCTCTGTGACCCAGTTAGGGCTCCGAAACCCAGATTTGACTCCCTGAACCAGTCGGGGACGCATCACAACCCTGTCCATTTCCCTCTCCTTTCTAAAGAGTGTTCACAACTGTCTTGATGGTTAACCGAACCCAGTGTCCTCCACCAAAACCATTGTTGCTCCCCAACCCTGGTCCTCAGGGCCCACTGCCCTGCATGCTTTAGATGTTTCCCTCCTTCCCACACACCTGACTCCAATTCATGCTTGTTACCAGGATCCTTCAGAGCTAGATAACGACCCATTCATTTGAATCAGGTGTGTTGGAGCAGGGAAACATCTTAAACATGCAGGACAGTGGGCCCTGAGGACCAGGGTTGGGGGACCACTGCTCTAAACCACAGCTAGGGTTAAGGTTACAGTGGTTCTCAATTCCGGTCCTCAGGGGCCACTTTCCTTCATGTTTGATATGTTTCCCTGCTCCAACACACCTGACTTACATGAATGGATCCTTATGAAGTCTCAGCAGAAGCTTGATAATGACCCTTTATTTGAATCAGGTGTGTTGGAAGGGGGAAACATTTCAAACATCCAGAACCGTGGATCGTGAGGACCGGAATTGAGAACCACTGGGTTATACCAACACCAACCATAATACGTCCCCGCAGGTCAAGTATTGTCCTGGTCCACACAGAACACAATAGGCCCCTTCCAGCTCCCTTTCAGCCATGCTAGCTGGGTGACATCATATGCCCAGAAGTATTGTGTGTCCAACGCAATTCTATAGTGTCTTTTGTGTGTCTACTGTACTGACTGTCCTGATTGTGTCTCCGTTGCACCTGCTTGTGCAACAGATGCTGTCACACTGGTGAGGCTAGGCTAGGCTAGGCTAGGATCATGTGGGCTGGGATAGACAGTGCTAGGTTTATTTAACTGAACACACAAACACACCTTGATGTGCACACACATACGTGCAGAAGAAATCCTTCTCAGGATCGGTTGGTCCTTCCCCCCATGGAGATGCCTAGCAACCAGACAGTGGTTATGCTGGTAGTCTGTGTGTGTGTGTGTGTGTGTGTGTGTGTCTGTGTGTGTGTGAAGGGAGGGAGACTACTTAATGAAGAACAGATTGATCGATTACATGAATAATGATCAATGAGAACCGGCCCTCTTGAAAAGCGACAGAAACATTTTTAAGGAGAAATGATCGCACAGAGCAAAAGGAATTCTCACAGCATTAGAACATCAGACACACTCTCTGTCTCGCACCCACACACACAAACACACACACACATATGATGATATTTCTGTAGTGCTGGATCATTCAGTGTTATGGCTGACCAGAGGATATGTTGCTAAACCCTCCTTAACCCAATTTGGCACAAATAGCTATGTTCCCTTCGCAGGCTTACATCGCTAACGTTCAGAAAATTGCAGAAATGTCTGCTTCCTTTGAAGAGAACGTTCTGTCCAGCAGAGGACAGGATATTAAAACCTGGGTAGTCCTAAACGCCCTCCACCTCTATAACCCCTCCTGGGTCTGGCTTCAGAGCTGTGGTTTCCTCATCAGCCTGAACTCAGAAGTCACCCGGGGTCATAGGTCACCCCGTGGTGAGGAAAGGATAGAATCCATACTGGGGACGTGTCAAAAAGACAGATAGACACAGAGAGAAATGTCTGACTGCCATTTTGGTGAGACTTGGCTAAATGACCATTTTCACGGATAGAAAAAAATTGGGTCATTTGGGGATAGAACTTTCTGGATGATTCTGCTGTCCTCCTGTCAACCTCTCTGTCCCTGTGTGCTCTATAGGGGGAGGGGAGAGTCCCAGGTCCAACTCTACCCCCTTCTCCTCTCGCTGGAGGGGTGAAAGGTCCAATTTCCCGAACCCTGAGCTTGAGGAGATTCACCGGGCTTCACCTCGCTCCTATCCAGACTCTCTCTCTCTCCCTCTCCCCCCTCCCTCTCTCTCTCTCTTCCTCTCTGGCTCTCTCTCTCTCTCTCTCTCTCTTCCTCTCTGGTTCTCTCTCTCTCTCTCCCTGCTCCAGCAGTAATCCTCAGGGCTTTCAAATCGCTTCACATGCTTCAAACGGCTCTTCCCCCGTGCCAGCCCCCCACCCATCGGCCCAGCTACAGCAGCCAAACCCCCAAAAGGAGCTTAGGCTACACCCTCACCCCCCCCTCCTGCTCTTCAGACCCCATCTGTCACAAACACAGCCTGGGAGAGAGCCAGGCAACTTTCCCCTCCTCGCTGGTGCACAGACCGGGGTGAAGCTGCACTGCTGGCATGCTGAGTGTGGAAGAGTTCACTGTTCACTGACAGAGTCCTCGCCACCATGACCTGTCCCAGCCACTGTCCAGACTTGCCCCAGCCACCATCCAGCCCTGCCCCTGCCACAGTCCAGCCCTGCTCCTGCCTCCATCCAGGCCTTCCCCCTACTTCACCCAGACCTACACCCCCTAACCCAGACCCACCAACCAGACAAAAAGCCAGTCTGGATAATGCCGCAGATGTTAGCTGGAAAGATGTGAAGGAGAGGAGAGGTTTTTCGGGAGTCTGGTTACCTGGAGTCTGGATCATCATTTCAGGTGGGCCGGCCCCAGGTTTGGACCCCCTGCCCCGGGTACACGTCTCTGCACCCCGCCCCCCACCCACCCACTGAGACGGAAGCTTCAAAATGAATCTCCGTCCCACTACATCCCAGGGAGGAATACCCAGATCCCAAATCCAGCAGGAAGGAAGCCAATCAGAAGAGATGTCCAGATAGATCCAGAGGCACTGTGAGGAGGGATCTCTGAGATCTGCTGCCTCCAGCGCAGGAGATACCAAACCAAGAGGAAGATCTGGATGGTGTCGCTGTTGTTGTGCGGAACTGACTGCGTGCTAGCCAAGCTGTGGCCCCACTCCAAGCACACACACCCCTTTCCTATGTTTAATCTTCCCTCTGGTATGTGTGTGTGTGTCCTATCCCCACCTACTCCCCCCCCCCCCCTCCATTGCTGGTCAGATTAAATGGTCAGTGATTAGTGCTCTGCTCTGCCAGGCCTGGGGGGGGGGGGGGGGGGGGGGGGGGGGAGAGGGAGAGAGGGGGGGTGACTCCGTGCCCTGAGAGGATTAGCCGCCGCTAATGCTAAGCTAACTTTAAGCTCCAGCCGGCTGGGGATGGAGGCCAAGGTAAAGGCCCCATGATAGGCACTCTGGTCTGGGCACAAGCCTGAGTGTGGGAGTGGGCGATCCACACTGGAGGACAGCCTCATTTGTCATGACATGACATGATACTGAGACAGACATGATACTGTCTGGTGTTCAATTTCCTTGTAAATATAAAGCTGTACACACAGCATATGTGATGGGTGTGTCAATGCCAAGTCATCATCATCTCACTTAAGTCTTTAAGGTCTTTCAGGGAAATAACGGTATCTTAACTCTGTCTCTCTCTCCGGTCTCTCTCTCCACCTGTATTATTAATGTCTAAAGTGCTCCGCTCATTACAGCAGGGTCCCCAGAGAGTTCCACCAAGCATGAGAAGCATCGAGGGCTTCCTACAGACCCAGCTCTGGCCCCCAGCCCCAGCCCCCGACCCCAGCCCCCCAGCCCTGGCCTCAGCCCCAGCCCCAGCCAGGCCAAGTGAAGCCTTCCTTCTAACCTCTGCCCCAGCCTCATCCCCAACCCTAGTCTCCCTTGTGTTCTTGGGCAAGGCACTTCACCCTACTTTCCACAGGGGGGAATGTCCCTGTACTTGCTGGAAGTCGCTCTGGATCAGAGCGTCTGCTGAATGTAATGTAGTCTCAGTCTCAGTCTCAGTTCCAGCTTCCTTCCACATGACCTGGCCAGTGAGTGAAGCGTCCAGAGGGAGCTAGCAGATCCCATGTGAACACACACACAGCATGAGCAGCATCGCTGACACACCAGAGCGCATGGCCAACTGTCACTGCAGCCACTGTACAATGTTATCTTACCAAGGGCAGGACTGAGTGTAAACACAAGGATGTCACTCTCTCTCTCTCTCTCTCTCTCTCTCTCTATCTCTCTCTCTGTTTCTGTCTCTGTCTCTCTCTCTCTGTCTCTCTGTCTCTCTGTCTCTTACACACACATGCATGCACACACAGTACAGGTTGTGGAGCTACCATTGAGAATAAGCGTTGCACGTGCAAAGTACATTGTCTCTTGGCACAGCAGAGTGACTACAAAGCTGTTCTTGCCCCTGCTGCCTCTTGCCCTGTCAGCTGGTTTTAGCATGTGCGCGCACACACACACACACACACACACACACAGGTGACCTGCTGCCAGTCAGAAGCATGCTGTCAGACCCGTCAGACATCGGCCTTCATAGTGGGAGGGGCTAACAGGTCACTCCCCAAGAGCAAACAAAAGGAGGGACACACACATACACACACAATGATGCAGCAGAAAGCAAGGTGAGCTACCAAAATGGACTGCAGACCTGAACCAACCACCCAGACAGGATTTAGGAAGTCTGTCTGTCTACCTAGAAATACCGTAGTGGCCCTGTAGCCATCAACACATTCCACACATACACATACACACACACACACACACACTACACACTCTCCAGCCAGAGGAAAGCAAGGCGCCAGTCATCACTAGCCTGTTGTTTGGTAGCAGTCAGCCTTCCTGTGAGGTCACTGGAACTCAGTGTGGTCATACCCCAGTGTTGTGACTGAGAGAATGGGAGGGTAGAATGTTCTCTCTCTCTCTCTCTCTCCCTCCCTCTCTCCCCCTCTCCCCCTTTCTCTCCCCCTCTCTCCCTTTCTCTCCCTCCCTTTCTCTCCCTTTCTCCCTCCCTCCCTCTCTCTCTTTCTCTCTCCCTCTCTCTCCCTCTTTCTCACACAAACATCATGTTGAAGCGCTCTGCCCCATGCGACACACACACACACACACACATCCCTGGCTCTCCTAACCACCTGCCTGGAAGATAACGTGTTGATTGGCTGACTGGAAACTTGCAGACTGTAATGTGACTGTGTTCGACCACGCCAGCAAGAAAACAGGATCCTTCTAGAAATAACAGCATCGCTCCATAACAAAACACCTCAGCATGTCCCGGTGTCCTTTACCCTTCACCCTTTGATCCAAGCCCCCCCCCCCCCCCCCCCCCCCAACATCTCTCTATCCCCCTGCTCCTTTACATCCGCTTTCTACCCCTCTGCCCCCCTCCACCAGCCCCCTCTGACCCCTTTCCGACCACGTTTCTTCCCCCTCCATCTCCGCCAGTACCTGACTTGGTCTTCCTCCTGCGGGCAGCCCTTCGTCTCTGTCCGTCCTCCTCCTCGGAGATGGTGAACAGGGCCGGGATGGCGGAACGGCTGTCCCCCTTCCTCAGGGTCTCCTTCCGCCCTCCTCCTCCTCCTCGCCCTCCTCCTCCCCCCGCCTCACCTTTCAGACGACCCCCGGGCATCCTCGCGAGCTTTCTAGCCTGTTAGCACGCTAACAACACCCCTGCCCCACCCCCCGCCAACCTGTACCCCGCCCCGCGAAGGGGGGTGGGCGGGGGTGGGACGAGAGAGGGGGATCCCACCACTTCTGCCTCCGAGCCTGGTGTGGCGGCGAGGGGTGAGCGGGTAAGCCAACACCAGTCTTGCCCGCCCTCCGCCCAGTGCTAGCAGTGACCTAGCTAACGGCTAACGTGTGGCTGGTGGAGAGGGCACCTCCACAGTCTGGAAGGATCCACAGCAGGGAGAAAGAGAGAGAGAGAGAGAGAGAGAGACAGGAGGGGAGGAGAGGGGAGGAGAGAGAAGCAGACGTCCTGGAGGCAGACGGCAGAGAGGAGAGTGAGGGATGGAGGGCAGGGTGGAGGGATGACACAGGGAGACAGACCGAGAGGAAGAGAAAAAGGGGGGGAGGGAGGGAGAGAGGAGGACAGCGGTTCACTGTGCCCACACTCACCCAGTAACAGCATGCGACGGCAGTGTCAGGAGAGAGAGTAACAGAGGGAGAGAGAGGGAGAGGGGGGGAGAGAAAGAGAGGGTGGAAATAAGTCGGAGGAAGAGATTTTAGCATCCAGCCCGGCTTAGAAGAGCAGAACTTAATCCACAGGACCAGATAGGAAGGGACGCACAGAACTCTGCTTTCCACTCTGAACTCCGCAGATCCCCTTCAGACGATGATGCTGCTATCCAGACAAGCACCTCTCCCTAAGTCTGCTGGACACACACCCTCCGTCACACACACACACACACACACACACACACACACACACACAGGAGCGGACCGATGGTGAGGCTGCTGAAATATTAAGCGCATCTCAACCAGGGGGAGGAAGGTGAGCCGGTCCCTGGTAAATGGTTTCCGTGACGACGACAGGGAGCACACAGGAGTGGGGGGGGGGGGGGGGGGGGGAGTGATGGGCGGAGAGGGAGGGATAAATGTGACGGCAGGATGATTAAAGGAGAGAGAGGGGAAAGGAGGAGGGGGGGGGGTCGGTTACGAGCTCGATATCTATGATTCCATCTTGTGTGCACAAAGCTCCCTGGTGCAGCAACCTGACTACTTCGATCCTGCACTGTCTGCACGTACTGGACCTGCCATTCCTTCATTCCATTTAAAGGGCCGGTGGCACATTTACGTTGCCTCTTCGTATGTGGGCTCTGTCTCTCATTGGCTACTGGAAGTAGGCTTTAGGACAGAGCTCTGCTACTGGGTGGAGGGCATCGAGCCAGACCTGTGGACAGCATGCAGACTACTGAAGTGAACACACACGCACACACACACACACACACACACACACACACACACACACACACACACACACAGCTGCTGATGCTGCTGCTTTTATGCTGCCGCAACATGGTCACCTGAGAGAGTGACTGAGAGAGAGGGAGCTAGAGAGAGAGGGAGAGAGAGAGAGAGAGAGAGAGAGAGAGGGGGGGGGGGAGGAGATATAGAGAGAGCTAGAGAGGGAGAGCTAGAGTGAGAGATAGAGAGGGAGAGACAGAAATAGAGAGAGGAAGAGATAGAAAGAGGACTGAGAGTGGGAGGATCCTTCTGGAGATATTGCTGAGCTCTCAAGTTTGATTTGGCACAAGGACAAGAGTGGCTGAGTTATGGATCAGACCTATTGACATTCTCTCTCTCTGTCTCACACACACTATTAAAGAACAACAACATACACACTCTCTGTTTACATATATCTCCGGGTGCACCAACCTAAACACACAGAGATCAAACCATATGTGCAGGTGCAGCTATGGTGGCTTCCAGCCTGTCTGACTGCAGCCATTCTGAGCTTGTAGCCACTGCACTAGCTGGCAGCCATTTTGGCTCAGAAACTATTATAGTGTAGGTCTTTGAATTTCATCCAGTTCATCAGTTTCATCATCAAGTTGCCTATAACCTTCAGGTACTAAGTAAAGCAAAATTCCTATGTTTCCATGTCTATTTTTATCAAGCCTCTGCATAAGGTGGCCCATTTAAGCTTTACACTGTTTGACTCGGGTGTGATGTGTGGGATATGTGATAAGGCTGTGTACAGGTCACAGTTGTACCTGTCTTGTAAGTTCAATACTTTCTAGAGTTCTGTGTCTGTGTGTGTATGTAACCTCAGCCATGTCTTTCTAGTTGCCATTGAACCTCATTCCTGCACAAAAATAACAGTGAACATCGTGAAGTCTGTCCTTATCTTAAATTCTTCTTGTTGCTGCATTTCTCTTCCCCGCAATGCTATTTACATTACATAGACAAGACACAAACACACCTTTACTTCATAAGGGTTAGAAATCTGATCTTTGTCCCCCTGCAGCACACTGTAATCCTACACTCTTTAACCACACACACACACACACACACACACACACACACACACACACACACACACACACACACACACACACACACACACACACACACACACACACACACACACACACACACACACACACACACACACACACACACTGCGAACCATTCAAGACTCCAGATCAATTCCCAAACATGGGAATTCTGTCACACAAGCAAGCTGTGACAGCCTTTCAATCGTTAAATTAACTGTTTGTTTTGTTACTGTTATACATGCATATATAAATATATATACATAATTCGGATTTAATTGAACATAGGTTATTTACACAGGTGAGCTACAATCTCCATTAGGGCCAATAAAATACACACCTCAATGATATGTAATATGCAAATCAGGGATTGTTCCGACACAAAAAAAATTTTCAACGTTGACTTTTGTTCCAGCCACGTCAATGCCCACATTTAAATATCATTTAGATTACAACTAGGGCTATGTCATATGACAGACACAGGTCTGTTACTCTTTCCTCTCCCATCAGATGATCAGGAATTCACCTGTCAGGTGCACTGGGAACTCTAGGGAATTAAGATGAGTGCTTCACGTTCAACAGGTTGATTTACAAACTACCCAGATCTCGTCATAACACAGAATACCCAGGGAATATATAGATATATAGATATAAAGAACAGCAACGCCACAATGAGTTTCATCTGGGTCAGAGACTATCAGGTTGATAGTTAATCCCATTCCCGTGACCGGCCAAAGCTGCTTTTCCAATCGCTTTCGTTCCAGTCCAAAGCAAAAGGCCGGTTGTTGAACAAGTGAAGGCTGGTCTGAAATAATGACTTCTAACCGGAGTTTAACAATAATAACTCCCGGGAGGTCCAAAAGTAAACTTTGATGTGGAGAAGCGCTCACCTTGGGATCCGGCCGAAGATGCGTCTCTGCCATCCTGGTCCGCCATTTCTGCTGACGTCACTGAGGGGGATTAAGGGCTCAACCGAGACACGGTGACCAGGGACCGGGAGCATGGCCCCCCTCTGGACAGGTGGGGGACAACACTAACACACATTCTCTCTCTCTCTCTCTCTCTCTCTCTCTCTCTCTCTTTCTCTCTCTCTCTCTCTCTCTCTCTCTCTCTCTCTCTCTCTCTCTCTCTCTCTTACTTTCTTTCCCTCTCTCTTACTTTCTGTCTGTCTATCTCTCTCTCTCTTACTTTCTTTCTTTCTCTTATTTTATTTCCCTCTCTCTCTCATTCTCTCTTACTTCCTATCTCTCTCCTTTCTTTCTTTCTTTCTCTCTGTCTTACTTTGTTTATCTCTCTTTCTCTCTTTTTCTATCTCTCTATTTTTCAGTATTTCTCTCTCTGTGTGTATTTCTATCTCTCTCTATCTTAATTATTGCATTTCTTAGATAGTGTTTCTTATATTGGGAATGTTTTGAAAAGGCAGTGTATCATCGTAAATCCTATGCATAGATGAAAAGTGTCTAAATGAAAGTGAAACGTGTCTGATGTTTGACTGTTCTGATATAGAATATGATGAGAGGATCATGTGGTTACAATCAAGTATCTACTGACATCTACTGGTGTCTTGCAGGTTATGGTTGACATGCTTTGCATTGGTCAATGGATAAATATTGATATCAACGTTTTACGTTCACAGTTTCTGTCAAATGTTTCTTCCAAAAATCAAACCTTGTTTTGTTTGCTGTAGAGTCAGCATAGACCATTCAAACTTGGTTCAACCATTCAAACAGAAATACAGTATAGGTGTGCATAACACAAGTTTATAAATTATGAATTAATGACATCTTACATTAAGTCTCAAACACAGTAAGTAGAAGAGTATTAACATACTTTGTATTTAGAGTATTATGTTTTTGGAATTGAAAATAAAAACATTTCCCCACCAGCAGGGGGAGTTAAAATGACGTTAGTGAACATTTCGGATTCACAGAACGATTCTTTGTTCACAAGTAGTCTTCATTTGTTTCAACACCTGAACACGTGGATACATTTAAATTCCGTGTGCCTTAGTAAATGTGATAAACGCTCATTGCATACACATCTTTGGACTCAACCATTAAAAAAATCTTAAATGAGGTCCATATTTTCAGGTGTGCAAAGCTCTTGTTTGAATAAAGATGGATCAGTCCTTATCTCAGCATGCAGACTTTCAGAAGGAGGTTTCTGAAAGAGACAGAACGTCAACTTGAGTACACAGTAGTATTTAAATAAGGGATTTTGAATTAATGCATAAATGTAAAAGCTTATACTATGCATATCATACATAGGCTGGTATTATTCAGTACTGTACATGCTTACCCCCAGACCCGGGTGAACTGTTCTCTGATTGGAGAGAAGAGGATGGTTGCCTGGGCAACAAGCTGTTTAGGCATTCCCCCCTGGAAAGCTGGGTGGAGTCAAGGTGCAGTCAGTCATGACAAGTGGACCATCAGACCAGCAGTCAGACATCTTTCAGACCAGGTGCATGGGCAACACAAACACGTACATGCAAACACTGAGGGGGGGAGGATGGAGGGATAGATCAAAGAAGGAGAGGACGGAATGAGAGGAGGAGCGCTCCATCCTCCGTCTCTCTCTCTCTCTCTCTCTCTCTCTCTCACGCACTCTTTCAGTTTTCCACTGCGCTCCTCTCCTCCTTTTCTCTGGGTTTGGCTTATTGGTCTCTCCATCCAGGTCTGTCTGACCAGCCTGACTGCCTATCTGACTGAATCTATCTGTATCTGAGCAGTGGGGGTGGGGGGGTGGGGTGGGGGGGGGGGTGGATGGAGTTAGGGGTCAAGAGGTATATCTGCCGACCCCACGCTGTTCTTCTCATCTGCTCCTGGTGACTCTAATTGGCTCCCCAGAGGATACGGGTTTGTCTGTTGTGAAGCGCTGCCTTGACGTCTCGTCAGTAAAACACACAACACTACCAAGCAAACACACTCACACACACCTGCCCTTGAGGGAAATACAGAGGCAGATATAAAGATAAGCGATGAGAGGGAGGTGTCGATAGGGCTTCTGAAGGTTGTCCATGACAACAAAAGAACTTTGATCCTCCACCGTGAAATCATTACCACGTTCTCTCTGTCTCTCTCACACACACACACACACACACACACACACACACACACACGTCACTGCTGAATTGTTTATCAATGCAATGCGAGGGGTATGGACTTGACCTCTGTGCTGTTTGGTTTGGTGTGATGGTGTTCCCAGTAAAATGCAATGTGATGTGTGATGTAACATATTCACTGAGAGCGGATTCATGCACCGGTGAAGTTCTTAGAAACAACAAATTAAAATACATTGTGTAGAGCAGGGGTGGGCAATTCCAGTCCAGGTGTGTGTGTGTGTGTGTGTGTGACATCAGCACAGCGTGGGAGGTGTAGATTAGTTTTCAGATTAAGATTGGGTTTTGCCAGACGGTTTTTTGGGAGCAATAATCCGGGGGAAAAACCAGGCAAACATCCTTTTTTTTTAAACGAGAATGTCTGGAAAGAGGGTTCTGTGTCTGTGTGTGTATGTAACCTCAGCCATGTCTTTCTAGTTGCCATTGAACCTCATTCCTGCACAAAAATAACAGTGAACATCGTGAAGTCTGTCCTTATCATACAGAAACGTTACTCACAATACGTGTCACGTGTCACAATAACTAGCTAGTTCAAACTGGCCTGTGACATGATTTTCAGGTCAAATTGTATTTCTAAGTGCTGGTCGTGTGTGTATGCAGATGTGACTCCATTTCAGATTAATATGTCGGATGGTCTACTGTCATTAGACTTGGTAGATGTCCTTCTATCACTGGCAGTGTTGCTGTTATTGTTGACGCAAGGATGTCTGTCTGCGGTTTTCATTCTAATCTTGTTTATCCTGGAAAGGGGTGAATCACTAGAGACAGATGGTATTATGCTGCATCCTCTCGCCCCTCTGTGCCCCCCCAGCCCTCCACTGAGATACCCCCTGCCCCCCAAAGACCCCTTCCTCCTGTCTTTGTCTCTGTCTCTCACGCTCGCTCTCTCGCTTGACAGACACACAAATATATAGGAGCAACCTTTCTGGTCGGGTCACGACCCCCCCTGCCATCCTCCCTCCCACACACACACACACACACACGCACACACGCACATACACACCATCGCTCGCTCACTCAGACACTCCTCTGTCATCCCCATTGTATTATGTACACTAATCTGTCTAAGCTGATATCAAAACAAGGCCTTTATATGACAACACATCAGCTGAGTGTCTGGGCTAACCTGCTGTCTGTCGGCCAATCAGATCTATATCAGGAAATGCAGGGGGAGCCAATGGCAGCGGGTGCTCACACGTTCCACTTGGTGGATACACGAGGCCCAGCAGAAGCACATGAAATATAACCTTTCTAAACCCCCAGAAATAACCCATTCAGCAGTGGTAGTAATAGTAGAGAGGCAGAAAGAAGTGGAACACCTTCTGGAGAGGTACTGAAGAATGTGGACCGTGTCCAATGGACTAGAAGTAAAGCATTTCCCAGGGGACTTCCTGTCACAAACGCATGCAGGCAGGCAGGTTTACTCATGTGTGTCGAGTTGCGTGTGTGGAAACACTGCACGTCTCATTAAGGAAGCTGGGCGGGACGGAAAATAGTCGTATTTAAACCAAATGCTGCGCAGTTACAGCAATCTTCGAACGATCTTAACATGAGACCCATCTAACCTTGCAATCACACACACCTCGGAAGGCGTAGGTTACGTTGGGGAAGCTTGTCGAAGTGGTCGTAGTATTCCTCAAGAGCGACTTGAGGAAGGAGTAGAACTGGGTTAATGGAAAACACTGTGTGTACGTGTGTTTAAAAATTGAACATACGTACATACGCACACGCACACACACACAGCTTGAACACAACACAGCATGATCTTGTACGCGCAACACAAAATGCGCACCATGCACTCACAGACACACACTTGCAAGTCAACACACGCATCATTTTGTACTGTTTTGCTGTAGAGGAATGTAAGAGATGTAAGAAGTGTTTGAGTACACACATTAACGCACCGCAGTGCTGCATTGTTGGTGCCGTACTCTTTTCTTTCTTCAGACGAATGCTGGATGCACAAAAGAATGACAGTGTAGATCCGGAAAGCCAGGCATTCTGTGCTTTGCCGTTACCCACAATGCAGCAGTTTCTCCCCCACAGGGAGAGCACAGCAGACCTACGGGCTCGGGGATGAAGATCCTTTCTTGTTTTTTTATTTATTTAGCACTGTCATCTTTCTCTCTTTCACACACACATGCACACGTCCCCCTCTTTCTTTTTCACCATTCCTCATGCGTCTCGTTCTCGCTGCTTCCTCTTCCTCCAGTATGGCTCTTCGTCTCATCTCCTTCCATCTGAAATACTTGTTTTCGGTCACTGACCATCTCATACGTTTTCTTTTTTGATTGTCATCTTGCCACCACCGCCTCCCCCATCTTCTCTCTCTGTTCCTCTCTGTCTCTCTTCCTCTGTCACCCTCTCCCTCTCTCCCTACCCCTCTCCCTCCCTCTCTCCATCTGATGGACAGAAAGAGCGGTAACTGTCGCCATGTGAACGGCCAGGCGGAGCGGGATCGTCTTAACGTTGGACTGATGTTGTGATTTGCTCGCAGGGCTGGGGAGACGGGAGCAGTGAAATGGGGAGAGCCATTATCGGGAGTACAGCATCTGTCATCTCATCTTATCTCACTTCTTCTAACGCGTGTTAGAAGCTGTAGATCCAGCAGTAACCGCACCGCCAAGACACGCAGACGAGGACAGAAGAATACGGAGAGAAAGGGAGAGGGGGATGTAGAGGAGGAGAATGATGAGCGACAGTGTTCATAATTGATGAGTGTCTTTCATTAAGAAGATAATTGAGAGGGGGATGGAAGGAAAATCATGGAATAATATATAATGGGGGAATATCCCAGCATGTGCTGTAAGTCACTCTGGATAAGAGCGTCTAAATGTCTGCTAAATGTACTAAAATGTAATGCACGATGTCGATGTTTTTACACAGCAACCTTCACATTATTCCAAACCCCATAGGACTACATTCAACCTAACCAATTATTGCAAGTAGGTTAGAACACGTAGATAACAACGAACAGTAATGCCATAACCCAGTAAAACCCTATTGGGATCAGACAGGCTGTGATTTTCCATGGTCTTTGGTGGCTACCTGACTAGTTCATCAGTCCTCATCATTGTAGGGGGGGGATCACTGATGTTGGGTCTTGATTGGCTCGTGCTCTGTTTCCTCCAATGCGCGCATCCCTGAACCCCCTGAACGCGCCTGACAGCGGGGCGCCTGCGCAGGGCGGGTTGATGAGGACGCTCCCTGTTAGCTATTCTCCTCACATTCACCTTGCAGTCCCAATTATTCAAGCCGGCATGAAGGCGCTCCCCGACAGCCCAGCCGGAGAAAGTGGGTCAGTGAAATTTAAAGGCGCAGCAACACTTATTTCTCCTTTTTTCTAACAACGCGCTGAGGCCTTAATTGCGCGCCTGCAGTGAAAGCAAGGAGGTTATGAGGTCTATAAAATGTGTGTCACTAAATCAAATGACATTCATTGAGAGCCTTGGATGCGAGGCTCCGGGTCTTTAATGGTCTCTGCGTTGGTGAAATGCAGCGGTCTATAAATGACGCAGCCTACAAACCTTGACTGTATTGCTTGAATGGTATAATGCTTACACACAGTGCCCATTTTCATTGCAATTGTAAATGTAAATAATTGGGTTGCCCATTATTTATTTTATTCATTAATGAATGAATCAAATGTAACATACATTAACGATGTTATCTTTGTAATATAATATCTAGTGAGCCCCAGATACTCTGTGTGTGTGTGTGCGCGTGAGTGCAGTGCAGTCTATATGAAGCATGTTGAAACACACACCTCTATCACTTCAGATACAAACACCACAGGGGACACAGCATTTAAACAGTTCAGAGTCATGAATCTCTTTATTATCAGCAAAAACAAGACCACACACACATTTACAGTTTAGAAACATCGACGCTCACTGTGGATGTACAACAAAATAATACAATTCCTGCAGAAAAAACGACTATAGTGTTCATAATAAGGTATAAAAAGGAAAAGTCGTCTTTAAATAAGTCCTGGCCCACAAAATGTCCCCCCCCCCCCCCATGTCATGCTACTTGAAAAACACATGCAAACAAAACAAAAAAAACTCTCCAATGCAGACACTCCCGAAACACCTTTTCACATACTCATGAAATTCCATTAGATCAAATAAAAAAAGAAGTCTTTCTACCTCCTGAACAGTCTCTTAAGAGAGGAAATATCTACGTATGTTGACCTAAGGTGCATATCAATACTTGGCTTCATCTTTGTCTCCTTCCCTTCTTCTCCCCCCTCATCCGCATGAAAACCCCAAAGCGTATAACAAAATGGCCGCCCCTAATTTCTGTTTGTCGATGGAGCTCTCGCTTCGAATGGGAAGGAGAGAGACGAGGAAAGGATGCGACTTTGGGAGCTTCTGATGCCCCCCTACTGACGGTGTCAATAATAACAGATGTGACGGACGCGCTCAAAGACATTTAAAACCCCCTTTTGACGCAAACGTATGTCAAGCAGGGAGAGGTGAAAGAGCACCGTTAAGTTTTCCTGGTTTCCTTTCGGACGTGTCGCTCACGCCATTTGAACAGAAAGTCGTACAGAGTAGTAAAAATAGGGTGACTGATTCTTTTTGTTAGTAACTTATTTTTTGCTTGTTTCTATGTTTGTAATGTCTACTGTTAGGGTTAACAATTTCTCTGCCGTTAGCATGCAGGAGTGCTTCACTACTAGAAGAAATTGAATGTTGCCCTGCTTTTTTCTCTTTTCTTTGGCAGCTTGAGTTAGTACAGTGCAGGTTCCGGCTCCGTTCCATTTCGGATCAGTCCGGTTCAGGGGGCCGACATGCGTTTGAATTGGAACGGGAAGCCAACCCAGTGACAGGGGAGTGATCGGATCAGACCTTGCTGCTATTGAGTGTGGTTGGTGCGACGGAGGCTGCCTACAGTGAAGACCACTAAAACCCCCCCACCCCACCCCACCCCACCCCACGCCCCGTCAAAATGTGGAGCTCGTTTCAGAGAATGTCCTATAACCTGCGGAAACATCTTATTTAAAAAGTTTGAATCGTGTATAGTTCATAAACACATAACAACAAAAAAGGACGTCCTCGCTCCAGAATGAGCGGCGGACTTTGTGACCTGCTGTGATCGGAAATGAAACGTGATCTCAGTGCGTGAGGCTCTCTGGTGGTTTCGTTGAAGGCAGAGGTGCGTAGAGGACACATCAAGGGGCTTCTCATCCAGCTGTTTGACCCACGCATCCCTACCACAGATAGTGGATGTAATACACAGTTAAACGCCTACCAACCCCCACTTCCCTTCCACCCCAGAAAGCAATACAGCAATGTTGTGACGATGGTGTGTGCTTGAAACCCGCCACAAACTCACACGTTGACCTGACAGACGCCTGATATGTTTTTTCTGTCGTTAGAACATCGGTGATCCGCAGAGGTCAACCAATAAGAGGTGGCGGAAAGAGGAAGCGATGGACGTCATGTGACACGAGAAGCTCAGGGCCGCCAATCATACAGGTCTTGTAGTCTCACCCAGAGGACTGCAGTACCCATCATGCCTTGCTACAGTGGGGGATGGGACTTGAACGGCAGATCTGAAAAGGCACAGTCCTCGATCTCTCAGCCCGTCAGACCGGGAGGACCGTCAGCTTCTCACAAACCGCCGAGAATTTGGGCTTTGAGGAACCTGTTTCTTCAGATCTGCATGAATGGCTGGCAAGTTGATTTGGGATTATCAGCAGTTTGTCTGATAATATAATGCTATGGAGAGTAATGTCTTCATACTGTAACACATATAGGCAAACACTTTTAAAGTTCTAACATTAAATACCTCAGTAAGACTGAGAAACTATCAAGCATGTGTGGACATAGCTTATGGCTTGCAAAGCACACAGTATTTCAACAATAAATAAATCCTTATTTTAAAATCCCTATGGGTCTAGTTTACTGGGACAGTGTTGGTTTTTGGGCTTTGCTTCGTTCAGAGGAGCTACGAGGTTTGTAAAAACCCAATACGTGTTTTAAGTTCGTATGGATTGAATGTGAAGTACTGTTGTATTTAACTGCTGTTAAAATGTCCACTTTATGACTGTAATAGGTTGTAGCTGTGTCATAAGCATATTTTAAATGTTATTCGCATCGGTTGTTGGCATTCTGAGGTGTTTTGTGATTAGTTGTGCAGTATGTTTGCATCACTGGCAAAGGGGGAAAGAGGAGTTATTTTGGAAGCGTTTGTTCTATTGTTGGGAATGGTGACCTGTTGTGAAGGACAGGGTAACACTTGCTGTTGTGTTGGATTCTGGTTGTTTTGAGGGTGAAGTGGTTGCCATCCATTATAGACCTTTCTTTGTTGGCGCACTGAGTTTTCTCATGCCCCTTATTCTGCCCAGCAACTCACGGACAAAATCCTACAGAAGAAAGAAAAGAATGTTGTGAGACACTGAGACAGAGACAGGATCTGTAAACATGACTGACATCCTCACTGAGGTTACACAAACACTGACCTAATTACAGTCTTCCATCTCTCCCTCCATCCCTCCCTCCATCACTCCCTCCATCTCTCCCTCCATCCCTCCCTCCATCACTCCCTCCATCTCTCCCTCCATCTCTCCCTCCATCTCTCCCTCCATGTCTCCTGCCGTTCCTCCATCTCTCTCTCCATCTCTACCTCCATCCCTCCATCTCTTCCTCCATCTCTTCCTCCATCTCTCTCTCCATCCGTCTGTCCATTCAATCTATCTCTAATTCCTTTTCCCGGGTCTCTTTCTTGCTCTCTCTGTGGGACTGTATTCACAAAACAACGCCTGTACTGTCCCCCAAACATTACACTGTGTGTGTGCTCCTGCATGTGTGTGTGTGTGTGCGGACATGATGCACATCAACCACTGTCAGCTTGGCCAGCCAACCCCCCCTGCATACCAATGTCCTTGCGGCGGTTGTCACAGAATGACCCAACGCCATTGGGTTCTAGCACACGTGTGCACACCATGTTCTCACACACACACACACACACACACACACGGTGCACAGACACAGACACAATGTGCACAGACACACACACTCCAATGACAGATGGTCATCGCAGCCGATTGGCAGGATGCGTTTCCAGTGTGCGAAGGTGAGATTTGTGTGCGCTCCATTTAATAACAAAAATGTTTGAAATCTAACCCACCCAAACACTGATGATCCACACACACTCACTATCAACCGTCATACACACACTCACAAACACATTACAGCATGAGCATGTGCTTCTGACTAAATCATAGACGTCTGTGTTCAGTGTGTGTGTATGTATGTGTGTGTGAGCTTGTGTGTGTGTGTATCTGAGCGATTGTGAGGATTGTAGGTCAGTAGGTTGATGTGACAAATCCGTAGTGGATGTGAGAGGGCTGCTCTTTAGTATTCAATAGCTGGAAAAGTGGTATCCTGTGTGTGTGTGTGTGTGTGTGTGTGTGTGTGTGTGTGTGTGTGTGTGTACATGTATACATGTGTCTGGGATATCTCGGCCCATGTGTGTAATCAGGTCAGAATGCAGCAATGTGAGCAGACATAATGACTGTGAATGCCTCAGGGTAGGCAGGGCTGAGTGAATGTGTCTGTGTTGTGTGTCTGTGTTGTGATTGTGTATGTGTGCACTGTATATGTGTCTGCGCATGTGCATGTGTTTATGTGCTTGTGTCTGTGTTGTGATTGTGCATGTGTGTCTGTGTGTACGCGTCCCTATGTGTGTGATTGTGTATGTCTGGCTACGTCTGTGTCTGTCTTTGTGTCTGTGTGTGTGCGTCTGTCTGTATGAGGGAGTTGAATAATCCCCTAAATACCTCTGGGATGTAACAAAGACAAACTAAATGCACTTACCTCTGTGGGTTTAAAGCAGTCTGTTAACGATTCCTGAGTACAAGAGAGAAAAAGAGAGAGAGAGATAAATATTTTATGAAACTATTTAGAGAGCACATGGTGGTGGAACCCACTTGTCTATTGGGCAAATTAACATTGAACAGTGTGATTGACAACAAGCAAAACCAGACAGACCTGAAAGAGGCAATTCATCTGTTAAAGCTGTTAATGATTCATGAGGCCAAATCAGAACAAAGCATCACGCAGTGTGGAATCTCTCTCTCTCTCACACACTCTCTCCCTCTGCCTCTCTCTTTCTCTCTCTCTCTCTCTCTCACAGGCTCTCTAGCTCTCTCTCTCCCACACAGCTTACCTGCAGTTTAACAGCTCTCTCATCTTCACTGTTGACTTCCAGCAGGTCATCAATGTCAATCTCGACCTCTGGCATCTCCTCTTCCTGCAAGAACACACAGCCACATGAGGTCAGTCAGTCAAAGAAACATTTATACCACATCCTGGTCTGTTTGGGGCTTATTTACCTCAGGTAGAAAGTCATATTCGGTGATGATGGTAAATAACAAATATCAGTGTGTTAAAACACACACAGTCCCTGAACACACGCATTTTATGAACACGCATGGCCTGAGAATACAAAACAAAGCCCATGACACACAAACATAAAAAGTTGCCAGAGAATTTTCCCCTCAACAGCACACAAAACACACGCAAGCATAGACGCGCACACACACACACACACACACACACACACACACACACACACACACACACACACACACACACACACACACACACACACACACACACACACACACACACACACACACACACACACACACACACACACACACACACACACACACACACACACCCTGAATCACTCCACCGCTCCCTAATTGCCAACACATTTAGAATCAGAGGCACTTGGAGCAAAACAGGTTAGGTTACTAAGCTACCAACAACAACAGTGTACTGTACCACAGAGCTGGATGCTCTTATGTGGGCAGGCGGATGAAAGTGGAGTCTGGTGCTGCCTTGGAGAGACGTCCGACGAGGAACGTGACCACTTTCAAACGCCACTTCAAAAGACCTGCGTGCCTCTCCGCTATTACACCACAAAAGTCGGTGTGTGTGTGTGTATGTGTGGGGGTGTGTGCGCGCGTGTGTTCGTACATGATAGCCCCATGGCTGCGTTGGTTTTCAGAACGCATCATAAGGGATTAGCGCTCTGAATTAAACAGTGCAATCCTGCAGAGCGAGATGTCTGTGTAGAGATGGGGGTGGGGGGGGGGGGGTAGGGATACAAAATTTAGTGAGCGACAAGTAATTGACTACCACACGCAAGCATCTGCATTATGTGGGTACAGGTCCACAGCTAATGGCTGTTTCTCCCAACCGTCTTGCTCTCCAAAAAAGAGAGAAGCACACAGAGGATTTCTTCAACTCAAAGTCCTGAAATGAGATGAAACTGAGAGGACGGGAGAGGGAGAGACACAAGTGAGGGGTATTTAGAGGTCACATGTAGATGACAGGAAGCAGTAAAGAGGGAGCCGAAGGAGGCGGGAAAACGAATCTCTCTTCAGTTGCTCTTCTGATGCCCCTGGTTCTCCGGTCTACGGTGCGAGGCAAGCAGACGTACAGGCTGTCACTCGTACGCAGTAAACCAGTTTATGTGATATTCATAAATACATGGGAGCAGGGGAAACTGAATATGAATGTCAGTGTTTCGGTCTGGATGACAGACACGATTGTGACCCACTTCCTGAGGGAATGGCAGGAAGAGATAAACAAGCTCTTTCTCTTGCTCACACTCTCTTTCGCACACTCTTTCTTTTATTACACTCTCTCTTGCT
>CM059299.1:2962500-3177500 GCA_030340665.1 Neosalanx taihuensis | reverse complement strand
TTGAAAGAAATGTAGAAAGAGGGAGAGGAGGGGAGATAAGTGGGTGGCGGTGATTAGCTTGGGTCTGTGGGACCGAGAGACGGATGATGAAGGAGTGGGCGGCGCAGGAAACAGCCCAGCTCAGCCCTCTGCAGCACTCCGCTACACAAGGTTAGACAGAGGGGGAGGGGCCGGGGTAACACAGCTTATTAACTTTATTCACATCCTCACTGAGACACAAAGAAGGGAGCAGGGGGAAGGGAGGGAGCAGGGGGGAGGGAGGGAGAAGACAAGAGTTCTGCAGAGGAAGTCAACCAAGCAAGGTGAGGAGGAATTAAGACTTAATTAAGGGGATTCGATCGTTCGGAAAAGGATAAAGAATGAAAGAAAAAGACAGAGGGGCCAGACAAAGAGAATATTTATATAAATGAAGGAATATAAACGTGCTTCGTTTCCAAAGTGCGCCCACGCTTCCCTCTGCTGTAAGATTGAAGGGAATACCCCCCCCCCCCTTCTTCTCATCTCTCTCTCTCTCTCCCACCCACCTCCACCCCCCAACACTATTCGGGTATCCAGCCTTCTGGCTATGCGCATCTTTCATTTGGAACTCTGTTTAATAAAACTCCAGCTGACTGTGGTTCTGGAACTGAACAGGAAGGAGGGCTATGAAGAGTTTCCTATGAGAGAGGGGGGTACAATCCTTTTCTGACAGACAGCTAGCTACATGATCATGATGCCTTGGTTCCAGCTAGACCAGCTACACTTCCAACAGATCCAAGTCACAACATCAAGTCAAGATACGCTTGTTCAAAAAAACGCTTGTTCTGTGCTCTCTCACGTTGCTTTACACACCACACACACACTCAACCTACACACACACGGGTGTGTGAACTTTCACACACCACAGAGGATTTCTCCAGTGAGAGAGGCGAGAATAGGCCTGTGCTTGTAAACAGACTCCAGTTGGCGTTGGCTGGGAGGGCAGCACAATGAGAGCACTGAGAGACAAACAGCCGGGCTTAGTGACGGGATGGTCATAGTAAGATCAAGTAAAAACACAGCCTCTCTATCTCTTTCTCTCTCTCTCTGTCGCTCTCACTCTCCCTCTTTTTTCTTGGCGAAAAAAAGCACAGCTGTATCTATTCTTAGCCCCCCCCCTCTCTCTCTCTCCCTTCAGTGCACTCTCTTTTCCTCTCTTTTCCTGAAGATCTCTGTGGATAATTCTCTCTGTGGAAGTATATTGGTCCGACGCCTCATCCCCCCCCCCCCCCCCCCCCTCCTCTCCCATCGCCCAGCCGCTTTCCTCTCCTCTAGGCTGTTTTTGGGTGATATGCATTTTCCTTAATACCCTACATCCCCCTCACTGCATCTCCCTCCACTGCCCCCCCCCCACCCCCCCCCCCCCCCCCCCCCCACCCCTCACATAAACACAGATCATGCGGTAGTTTGACTCGTTCCAAACAGATTTCCCATCAGCCCCCGCTAGCAGAGAGAAATGAACTTGCACGTTTTGAGACAGTGTGTGACGGGTTGGACGGAGAGATGCGTGAAAGTACTGTGAAGGTGGAGGGGAGGAAGAGGACAATAAGGTGAAGGGGGGATGGGGAGTAGAAAGAGAGTGTAGGAGGGTACTTAAAAGTACACACTGGTTGACCTTTTGTGGTTGAGACATATTTCACACTCAGCCGCTGTGTGTGTGTGTGTGTGTGTGTGTGTGTGTGTGTGTGTGTGTGTGTGTGTGTGTGTTGACACATTTGATATAGCACCAAAGAACAGATGCATCATCTCCAAAACAATATGGAGGTGTTGACAAGCAGGGTTTAAATATACAGAGATAGCTACCAGCTGAACAAACACACACACACCTCACACCTCACACTCAAACACACTTTTAAAGACCCTGACCTGCTGTGTTAGAGGCTACAGCATGTGTCTGAGGCCAAATATCCAATGTCCTGTGTTTCCACTATGACCCTCCCCCTTTGCAAATCAGTGTCACTAATTAAAACAGTCATCCAATCGATCGCCTCTTCCCTCCAGGCCAAAGTGCCAATCAATCAAGGGCGACTGCATTGACTGATGGTGGAAACTTGGTACTAATTCCGATTACCGTGTCTTTCACATGTAAGTTCATCATTTTCATGATCTTTCATGATTTCGAACAACCGACATTTCAGGGTTCATTACTTTCAATTTCCTAACATTCGAATCATTGTGGTCTGGGAAGGCAAAGGCAAGTCACATCAATCGTCCAGACCAGTCCAATCGATGCATGAGTCTCATCCTATCCCTATTAGTACAATCTGGTCGTTGACCAGTCGATGTATTGATGTATAGAGTCTAGAATGTTCCTGTAGTGTAGCTGTTTAATGTAGCAGATCATTCTGTAGTGGCTCCCGCCAACCTAATCGATACCAATAGAGACTGCCTGTTAGATCTAGCATGTAACTTTTATGTAATCTTCAACAGATTCCTGTATGTATGTGTGCTTGGGCAAGATCCTGTCTGTTCGATTGAGCAAGGATTACATGCCCCGGGTAGAATTGCAGCATTCTCCTCTACAATATCACGGTCTACGTGGATCACATGATGCTATAGATTAGCTAGAAGAAGGCCTGGGAAACTCAAGGTCATTGGAGGGAGACGGAAAGAGAGCGAGAGAACAATAAAAAGAGTGTGTGATAGAAAATACAGCCGTAGCAGAAAGAAGTCTGTGTTGACACCAGGGGGCAAAGGAGTCGGCCCAGAATACTGAATCCCCTGTCTATCGCACTCTCACATACACTCACAGACACACACACACACACTAAATCTTCCCCGAGACAGACCCTCAGTGTCAGTGTAAACTACCACCCACGCTGGTGTTCTGTCTTCGCATTGATCCGAAGAGAGAGTGGGGGGGGGGGCCCTGGGGTGGGGGGGGGTCATAGAGCAGACAGGGGGAGGGGGAGCGGGCCTGCGCTAACCGTCTTGATCAAGACGATCCGACGAGTGCGATCGTAGACAAGAGCACCGGTTCGCTGGCGGCATTTCAAGGTGCCGCTTCTGCGAGCGATCCATTGACTCGTATCCTGAAGGAAGCAGGGCGACCCAGAACGTCTCGCCTCGTCGCCCTGCAGAGCGCGGACGTCCAGCACGCGCGCCCACGCTGAAACTGCAGACTCGGCTGCTCCTGGAATAAACGAACGCACTCACATATTCACACTGCCGACTCTGCAGCTACACAGAGAGTAAAGCCACAAGCGCTGCTTGGTTTTTTCTCTCTCCTAACGACCTCCATTAATTGTGAAGGAGACGAGTCCTTGCCTGGAGGAATCCATCACCGGGAGCTTTTAATCACTGGCTGAACTTGACCTCAGCACTAAACCAGACAGCTCTGAGATGGACTAGACCAGATTACCGGACTAGACCAAAGAAGCAGACTGGACTGGACCAGGTGTATTAGAGGTTGATCTGAACACCATCCTACATCAAACCTAGATGTAGATAGATTAAAAGACTGAAGTATGTGACTAGTGAAAGAGGTTTAGCTTTCTCGCTCCACCTCTAATACATCACTCTTATCCAGAGAAACTTACAGCAATTACAGGGACATTCCCCCCACCCCCCCAAGGCAAGTAGGGTGAAGTGCCTTGCCCAAGGACACAACATCATGTTGCCTTAACCAGGAATGGAACTTTGAACCTTTCAATCACTAGTCCGACACCCTAACCACTCAACCATCTCATTCCCTTCTTGTATCCAGGCATGGCCAGGCCAGTTCCCAAAAGTGGATTGTTCAGGAACCTCTCAATTGGGTTGAGATTTCCAAAGGAAGTTATCAATGGGCGCAGATCAAAACTCAAACCCCTCCCATATCCGATAAACTGTTGTGATTGGCCCGGCCAGATTCTGGTGTGAGGGAAATCATCTTGAATGGGAGGGTGGTCAGACCCATCTGCCAGAGCAGATAAACCCGGAGGTGGCAGATGGATCTGCTGGATCTGCTTCCCAGAATACTTCTCCTTCTCTCCCTCTGAACGCTGTTCTAGCAACAGACCCTGTGCGCAGACCTGGGTTCTCTTTGGATTTATGGGAAAAAATTAATCACTGCCAAAATTCCCCTTACGTAACAGTATGAGAGAGAGGGGTGGAGGAGGGGGAGAGAGCACTACAGAGGACAAGGTAAAAAGGAGAGCCGGGGGGGGGGGGGGAGGATGGTAAATGAGCGAGAGAAGAGAGAGAAGGTGAAATAGAGGGGAATGATAGAGAGGAATGATAAGAGGAAAAGAGTAACAGGGGGCAGAGCTCCGTAGAGGATCATGTGTCAGGGCTGGAAATGGCATTTTGAGATGTTCTTCCTTTCCCTGCAAATAGTGTGTGTAGATGAAGGGATTCAATGTGTTCTAGTTTTCCATCGGGAGACATACTGCACAAGAACAGGCAACTGAGCATTCTGAAACACATACACACACACACACACACACACACAATCACATATATAAACACAGGGGGTAACATACTGGCTGAATTACAGGAAGTAAAAATCAATTTCTCCGAACTGAAGAGAGTAACCCTACTGCCACTCGATCAGTTTCAATAGACACACAAACACACACACACACACACACACAAGCACACAGACAAGAAGACACACACACACACACACTGGTGTTTGGTTTTTCATATGAAAGCGATACATCCCCTGACCTTAAAGCCTGTCCAGCAATGCCAAATCAGCAGTCGGAGAACACACACACATACATGCTCACAAACGCGGACATACAAATCCCCCTGACAGCCCACCTGTCTCTCTCCCCGTCTGCATATATGTGAAGCGGGCGTGACGACGTCCTGTGTCCCCGGTCATGTCCCCTGGTCATGTGGCCAAACAACACAGCTGTAAAGTCCACCTGGACACATAGTCGTTAATCATCGGCCCTCAGAACAGGCAGCTGAGAAAATGTCTATTGGCTGTTGACGACCCTCAGCCAGACCTGGCGAGGTGGTGACACATTCAGTCCCAAACTCTGATTAGGCAGCCTGTGAATGAGCGCTGCCTGGTTTGAAAATAGATCGTTTGAAGGTCACAGGAAGTCAGTTATTTACATTTATTCATTTTATCCAGAGTGACTTACAGCAAGTACAGCAACATTCCCCCTGAGGCAAGTAGGGTGAAGTGCCTTGCCCAAGGACACAACATTATGTAGCCACAGCCGAGAATCGAACTCACAACCTTCCGATCATGAGCCCAACGCCTTAACCCACTGAGCCCCCTTACTCCCCTGTTACTTAAGGTACACAAACCCTTGTCACAGGCTGTGTTCATCTCTTGCATCTATCAGAGCAACATTTGACGTCTGATCCATGGGAAACCGTCAGATGTTGACGCTCGTTAATCATCGACATGTCAAAGTGAGGCTTGGTGGCGGTGGGTGTCTCTTGAAAGGCTGCCTTTGGCTTGAGGCGCTTTAAAATGAATTCTCCATCTATGTCTCCCTCTCTCTCTCCCTTATTCTCCCTCTCTCTCCGTCTCCCTCTGTCTCCGTCTCTCTCTTCCTTATTCTCCCTCTCTCTCCCCCTCTTCCTCTCTATCATCAAGCTGTCACAGAGCAGGATATTTCAAACACTAACCTACAATATAGCTCCAGGGTTGGAAATTAAACAGCTGTGGGGCATGTGGAAGACTGGATCACATAATTATACCATGCAGACCAACACGTTGTGTTAAGGGGAAAATATTAGTATTAAAAAAGAAAGCGTCTTGATTGAATGAGTGCCAAACTATGTGTGTGTGCGCGGGGGGGTGGGCACACACTATAGTATGCATGAACATACAGAGTACATACTGTACACGCACAAACACACACACACACAATATACACACCACTCAGTGCATTCAGACACACATCCCACATGCACTATACTCCCTACTTTGTGCATGCGCACCACTCGCTGCACATAAAACACATGAATTCCAATTCAGATGCACAAGCTACACACAGACACACACCGACACGCAGGATGTGCATACGGGTGGTTATTTCTGAGATCTGTGGCGGTATGGAAATTGCTCACTGAATGAAAGGAGGTCAGTGGGATAGGAGTAGTGGGCTCGACTGGCAGAAGCCTGGCATCAGCATATCTTTCTTTAACCCTCTGGACATCTTTCCTCCTCCTCCTCCCCCCAGCCATCAGCCCTCTTCCATTCCCCTTCCCCCCTTCTAGCATACTGTGCTACACAGAGAACCCGCAAGCGTGCAAACACGCAGTCCATTCCCCTACGGTAGGAACCCCTCTTGGATTGTTAAGGAATTAGACGCGTGCGCGCGCGAGAGAACGTCTCGGGTTAAAGGTCATAAAAGTCCTTTGGCGATCGCAGTTGGTGTGGATATTATCACGTGTAATTACGACTACAAAAACAGTGCAGGTCTAGTTTCTGCTGTATGAAAAATTCAATCGCGTAAAACACTGACCAACCCAGAGAACCCCTCGGTCAGTAGAACAAGGTGACACCCCGCCCCCCTTCTTACTAGCGCGTATTTTGTCACAATATTCAAAACGCAATTAATGTGCGGAAAAACGCAGCTTCCCCTGAAACTTTCTGTCATTTATTTGACCCTGGGGGGTCCATCAGTCTTATTCTTGATTTCCCCGCAAGAAACTCTTCCCTACGGGATTCAGAGGAGAGGAGAACCGACCTTAATTAAAACGCGCATCAAGGAGACACTCACTGACACAGTGTTCATTGTGATTATTTAAATGCATTATCTACAAAAGTATCCAAACCAGACATACCAACTGGCATTTTTATGATTTAGCACATTTATGAACAGAGAAAAATACTGTCGAATTAACCATTTCGCCGGATGATGTTAGTTTAACAGCCTTTACTGCAATCAATGGAATAACTCAACGCTCACCTCGCAATCGTATAAGTCGCTCAGCTGTTCAATGATCCATTCCTCTAAGATCAGTCTTTTCCGCAGCTCCTTTCTGTCGTACTTCACCGTCACTTTTCCCTGCCTTTTCTGGACCGGGTCGTCCCGAGGCATGGGGCCGGATTCGGCGCAGACCACGCCGGGCGCAGGCTGGAAGAACACCCGGCCAGGGGCGGTGGGCAGCGGGGCGCTGGTTTCGGTGCTGGTGGCTGACATGGCGTGGAGGGGTAGACAGTGTGTGGGGTAGACTGTGTGTGGGTGGATGAGGGGCACTACAGGGTGGAATGGGCTGCGAATGAACAGGGGCTTTTAAACACCTGCTATTTAAAGCATCCCCGGCGCTGGGGGCAACAGATAGGGGAGGAGCACCAGCCAAACTCCCTCAATGGCTTTTTATTTTAACCCCATCAGTGCCACATCAAAGCCTGATGTGAAAGTATAGAGTCCTTTTCGACTATGTTGGGGACTCCAGAACCTTGGCCCCTGGGTCATATCATTCAATATTATTAGGGGCAAAACACGGTGGTTATGGACAAGGGGAGGAGGTAGTGTTCCCTCTATACTTCACACTAGGCTACACTGATTGGGTTTCTCTGCAATGTCATCTGATAAAAGAGCTACGGTACATATAACATTAGTGTTAGTAAGAGTTAACATTTGAAATCCAACCAACACGTTCATAAATCATTAAGACAGGTGCTGATTTGGAAATAAAGTAGGCCTATACTCTAACATGGTTCAATGACTAAAACGGTCTGAATTGTCAAATGGGTCTTACAAGTAGAGTGTGGGTAGATAGCTTTGGAGACTTAAAACAGGCATCAATAAAGGGATTTATATAAGATGCTCATCCCACTAAGGAAGTTCCAGTGTCACACGTGGGAGCTTTCTGATCCCTCTGCACCCCTGGTATGAATCACCACCACATGGGCATAAGGACACACTCTACACTAATACTCTACGCTACACACAAAATACACACAAAATACACCCAACTACAGATCAATCAAGTTCAGATGAAAGGATCCTAAATGATATCTAGGATTGTACTGCCACCGTGTGGCATTTCAACGCATTGACATGGACTAACTGCTGAGCATGCCCAATGCCCACCTTGTCCAGACATAATAAAACACTTAACTATTTACCTGCCTAAAGGTTAAGGATCATATACATGAGTTAGGCTAGGCAAAGGGGTCGTTTTGAAGACTTACAGGAATAGTTTTGATATCTAACCTTGTTTTTTTCAGATCATGCGTAATTTTTAATCATTAACAGAGTGAAAACTAGTGAAGTTCCAGTTGGACAGATCATGACTTTTACCGCAGTTCTCGTTGCCATTTTAAGCGTGGTCATTGTGGCTCTGTTTTTAAACTCTCGGGAAAAGGTGCAAACTTCAAAACAAGAAGGGAAACCTTCTCCTAAGGATAAACCATGGGTGGATGAGGATTTGCAAGACGACACAGAAATATCATCCAAAGATGAAGGTATGTTTTGCGTCCCACGTTTCAGAAGCACTTAAGTCAGTCCTTTGGAAGACAAGTCTTGAGGGGGTCTTTGAGGACTAGTTTTTCTATGGTGTAGCCGTACTGCATTAAATTGCTTTAAGTTTCAGGTGTCTTGTTAATAGTGGTGTATACATGTAGCAAATTGACTGTATACATTATTAAAATTAAATGTGTTTTGAACATGCCGGCCTTATAGGCCGATAATATAACACAGTTAGTGTAATTACATACGGGAGTAGGTTGATGTTATGTATGCAAATAAAATAGATTATTGTCAACAAAGTAGGTTCCGAGCGACAGTGTAGTCCCATCTGGACTAAATTCAACTTTATCCCACCTAGGTTCCAAAGAGTAAACCTGGGAAAACACATTAATGGCTGGTTAGATTAGGAATTAATTTAAACCATGCCAAAAAATGTCCTCACCAACTTGACAGTTACTTGGTTATTGTGTTCCGGATCAGTACTCTTGTGTCTTGTCTGGAATCATTTAGATGGTGACACTTGGGTGGACGGTGGAGAGGAGGATGTTGCCCACGTGCCCTTCTCTACGGTACGTTACCCTGTTGACATCATGGCTGAGAGGTCCAAGGACTTGTACTGTCTGCTGAACCAGAGGAGATCCGTCCGCTACATCAGCCCAGAGCCTGTACCTCGAGAGGTCATCGACAACATCATCCTGACTGCTGGTGAGAGGGGGCATGTTCGCACACACACACACTTGGACACGCAGAGATGAACTCCTATTCATGCATTTCAATCTTAAAAGGTACACACCAATACACATTCAGGGAGTCAGGCGGCTGAGTGGTGAGGGAATCAAGCTGGTAATCAGAATGTCGCCGGTTCGATTTCCGGCTGTGCAGCAATTATGTTGTCCTCAGGCAAGGCACTTCACCCTACTTGTACTGCTGTACTTGCTGTAAGTTGCTCTGGATCAGAGCGTCTGCTAAATGACTAACTGTAAACGTCCACCCTTGAGTGTCATCCTGGGGTTAATGTTTTCCTGGACAGGCACGGCCCCCAGTGGAGCTCACACAGAGCCCTGGACCTACGTGGTGGTGGCCGACCCCGAGACCAAGCACCAGATCAGGCTCATAGTGGAGGAGGAGGAGGAGGTCAACTATCGCCAGCGGATGGGCCACAAGTGGGTCAGTGACCTGCAGAGGCTGAGGTGAGCGACACAGGTTGAAGACCAACTGCAAAACAAGTCAGGGCCTGAAAGACTCATGAGAAGTGGCTCGCATGCCCACAGGCATGCACATGCTGTCTCTTACATTTAGTCATTTAGCAGACACTCTTATCCAGGGCCACTTACAGCAAGTACAGGGACATTCCCCCCTGAGGAAAGTAGGGTGAAGTGCCTTGCCTAAGGACACAATGTGCACAGCCAGTTAGAACCAGAACCTTCCGATTGCTATTCTTCATCTCTTGCTTTTCTTCCTCCTCACCTGTGTTTTTCTTCTGTATATCAGGACTAACTGGGTAAAGGAGTATCTGGACACGGCTCCATACCTGATCCTCATCTTCAAGCAGATCTATGGCATTCTACCCAATGCTAAGAAGACCCATTACTACAATGAGATCAGCGTCTCCATATCCTGTGGACTGCTATTGGCTGCTCTTCAGGTAAAACCTTATGCCACAACTCCCTCATTCAGACTTAAGTAGACTTATACAAAATATATATTTTGCCTCAAATTTCATACAATAATGTTTTTGAGTGACATATTGAATGTTTTGTCCCACTAGAATGTAGGTCTGGTGACTGTAACTTCCACACCCCTCAATTGTGGCCCCCAGCTTCGACAGCTTCTCCAACGGCCAGCCAATGAGAAGCTGCTGATGCTACTTCCTGTCGGTTACCCTGCCACGGATGCTGTTGTGCCTGACCTCAAACGCAAGCCTTTGGATGACATAATGGTGTACATATGATGTCATCACTGCAAACCAATAAGTGAAAATGCATTTTGTAATAGTATGGATGATACAAATACTATACATTTGTTAGGTAGCTTTTTACAGTACCAATATTGTGTCAATTTAGGACAGAGATAAATAACACTCTGACAATGATTAGCTTCAATAAAGCTTCAAGTTCTCAGACTATCTTTGTATGTGAACGCACACACGTCAAGGTGCACACCTTTCGTCTCAAAGTATACCAGTGTATTTTTGTTTGAATTTTTTACTTTACTTTATTTATTTAAATTAAATGCAGTCACACATTACATCTAATCATTTTAAACATGAACTCAAGTGCCACAGGTACAATTCTTAGGCAAGTGAGGTTAACAGCCCATGGGTGTCCAGGGCCCAAGCCAACCTAATCCAGGTATATCAGAATTGAGTTACACATTAACATTGACCCCCAAACGCAAAACATCACAGTGTTCAGAAGGAGTGCTCTGCAAATGAACTATGCGAGTGTAAAGGGCGAAATCTGGCAATAAGAGGGCAGCATTGGGACGGTAGGGGGCTGTCAAGCGCGCGGTGTCTGGCACGAGCCTCGAACACGCGCCACAGAAGAAGACGGAGCTCAGTGCGCAGGCGTAAACCACGTATCCACGAATCCCTCCACAATGCTGCTGTGGGCCGAACCTTAGCTGGGCCAGTTGGCGGTTGTCAAGTCGCATACGTCGGGGTTTGATAGGGGAGGTATAGCGGTGGAGAACCAGGGGGGAACCCGAGCGCCGCTAACGAAATGGCCGGACAGCAGTTCCAGTACGATGACAGCGGCAACACATTTTTCTATTTCCTCACGTCCTTCGTTGGCCTTATCGTGATCCCAGCTACATATTACCTGTGGCCCCGGGATCAGAATGCTGGTAAGGCCGCATCATGTCACCCGACTGGGGGGTGAGGAGGATGGGATGTTAAGACAGCTAGGCTAGCGGTGCTCCTGAAATCAACTCAAAGATCATGGTTTATTTCGTATGATATAACTAGCAGATTTGTTGCTTTACTGGTTAATAATAACATACAGTGATCAGAATAAGCAGGGTTTGTTTTTGTTGTTTTTAGACTTAGTCTATCTGGCTAAGCTTGTAACATCAACAGATTAGTGAAGTTCCCCCATGATGCTTGAATGCTACAGTGCTAGCAAGGCTTGTAAACTTGACTTTCCTTAACATTAGTAAACTAACAAGCCAACTACTCAGGACGTTAAGCTAGTCTAGGTAAGGATATGCTAAGTGTGATGGTTTGTTAGGGCAGTTTTGAAGTTCTTCACTGGGTTTAGCTCACTGATCGTTCGGCCCATCTTTCCAGATCGCTGATCAATGCATGCTGATCATCGTCAACCCGCAATGATGGAGGCAACTCTGATGTTCAATAGTTTAGTCTAGCTCCTGGAGCTGTTAGGTGATCTAATTTAGATCACATAACTGAAGCCTGACGTGTTATTCATCGATGTGGATGGGTGTTGACTAGGTAGCTGACGTCGATAGCTGCCTGCCTGCCACATTAGCGGATTGCCAATCCCCAGTTCGACTTTAAGTAGCATGTGATAGTTTTTTGTAGACTCACTTAAAAACAGGGTTTATCTTTTACCTGTAAACTCCATCTACATTAGCGGTGTAAAAGTCGTTCCATCGAGAAGAGGCAGATTTTCACTTCAAACAAGTAGCTACACCAGCTGATTTCACCACTGCACCAGCTGATTTCACTACTTCACCATCTGATTTAACTACTACACAGCTGATGTCATTACTACACCATCTTATTTCACTACTACACCAGCTGATTTCACTACTCTGAGTTCACGACTTCACCATCTGATTTAACTACTACACCAGCTGGTTTCACCACTACACCAGCTGATTTAACTACTACACTAGCTGATTTAACTACTACACTAGCTGATTTCACCACTACACCAGCTGATTTCACCACTACACCAGCTGATTTCACTACTACACTAGCTGATTTAATTAACCAGTTTCTCTACTTAGTGAAATCTGCTAGAGTAGAGCTTGGTTTAAGTGAAAACCTGCACCCTTGCAATGTCAACATGAAATCCACTGTTTAGTATATACCAAACCAATGACTTGCATTTACATTTAGTCATTTAGCAGACGCTCTTATGCAGACTGACTCAAATCAAGTACAGGGACATTCCCCCTGAGGAAAGTGGGGTGAAGTGCCTTGCTCAAGGACACAACATCAATTTGGCACAGCCGGAAACTTTCTGAGTACTAGCCTGATTCCCTAACCGCTCAGCCACCTGACTACCAGTCTGCCTCTTACCGTGTGCGGTAAATGTAACTGTTCTCATTTCAAACACTTCTTAACATCCACACACAACATCTGAATGAGAAATCAGAAACAGGAAGAGATTGGGAAGAGAGTTAACAGGAAGTCGCTTAACCCCGCAATGGCATTCTCCTCTTTCTTTGCATTTCAGTTATTTTTTGTTCTTATGGACAAGTGTCTGCTTGCCAATTGTAAATCCAAATGGTAAAAATGCCCATCTTGCGTGAAGCAAAAGTGAATTGAGCGGTTGTTTTCAGCATACCAGGGAAAATCCCAAAGCCTTGCGTTACAGAACAGCCATCCTCCGCTAACATGTGATGTGTGCCTGGCTGTTCGCCCCTGCAGAGCAGCTGCGGTTGAAGAGCTTGAGGCGGGTCCATGGCAGATGCCTCTGGTACCGGCTTCGGCTGATGAAGTCACAGCAGAGCATCGTGCCCACACTAAAGTGAGTATCTCCCCCCCACCTCCCTGGTGTCCATACTACATTCACATTCAGTCATTTAGCGGACGCTCTTATCCGGAGCGACTTACAGCAAGTGCAGGGACATTCCCTCTGAGGCAAGTAGGGTGAAGTGCCTTGCCCTAGGACACATCATGTTGCTTTAGCCGGGAATCGAACTGGCAACCTTCTGATCACTAGCCCAATGCCTTAACCACTCAGCCATATGATTCCCAATATTCAGAATACTTCATTATTACAATACTAGTGTTTTTGATGCAGTTTGTAGTGGCTAGATGACAGGTGGCATGCTGTAGGCCTCAGATGGATTCAAATGTTTTAGGCCAGTTACATATCACTCTCCAACTATTCATTTCCCTCAACATGACGTTGGAATGTCCGCTTGGAAGTTTGAGTCAGAACCTTGTGTTGCTCGTGTGGGAGGCCTGGTAGAGGAAGCCAATCATTTACACTTTGAGTCAACCTGGTGCTTGTATACACACGCACACCCACCCACAGTCAGTGTTTGTAATCCAGACCCAGAGCGCTTCATTTTGTCCTCTGTGTTTGGGTCAAGCATGCACTGCTGTCGGTTAGCTCAACAGTACTGCTGTACTGAAGCCCTCAGCCCTCACCCCATGTTTAGCGTCTCTGTCTCCCTCACACGTCGAGCCCCCACCAGTGTGTCTGACCAGGTGTCGTTAGTGCAAGCCTAGGCTAGCCGCCTCCGTGTGCTCCAGTCGGACAGTCAGTCTAGCAGGTCGCCACGGGAACGGATGCTGAGCGGGCGGGGCGGTGGGGGGGGGGAGAACATCACCTTCATGGTGTGTGTGTGAGAGGAGGGGGTGGGGGTGCGGCTGGGGGAGGCAGGGTTAGTTGCTAGAAGATGCGACGAATGTAACAGGAGATCCAGGTGCGATCTCTGGATTGTTGGACCCAGCCTTGAGCCCAGGCTTGACCGGCACCAGCTCACCCCCCTCCTCTCTGACCCCCCCCCCGTCCCCAGGAAAGCTGCCCTGCTGTTCGGCTGGGCAGTGTTCCTCCTCCTGGCCTACAAGGTGTCCAAGCTGGACAGGGAATACCAGGAGTATAACCCCTATGAAGTCCTCAACCTGGACCAGGTAACGGCCCAGCTCTCACACACTCACACACACACACACACACACACACACACACACACACACACACACACACAGACACTCAGAGATTGTGTGTGTGTAGCAGATCGCAGCACTGACTCCGTGTGTTTCAGGGGGCGTCACTGTCGGAGATCAGGAAGCAGTACCGCGTGCTGTCGCTCAAGTTCCACCCTGACAAAGGGGGAGACGAGGCGGTGTTCATGAGGATCGCTAAAGCCTACGCTGCGTGAGTGTGTGTGAGTGTGTGTGGGTGTGTGAGAGTGTGTGTGCTTGTACTGTGTGTGTGTGTGTCCCGTGTGTGTGTCCCATCTGCGGTTGAATGTCTGCACGACACAACTAAAGTTTACATGCTGGGGGTTGGCTGTCTCGTCCCACAGTATTCATGATATTGTTTGTTTACCTTAAATGCCCCTCCCCCCTCCTCATCCTCCTTCTCCAGTCTGACCAATGAGCAGTCGAGGCAGAACTGGGAAACGTACGGCAACCCAGATGGACCAGGAGGTGAGCCCTCCCTCTTCTCAGTCTCACTGACCTGAACAACCTTATTAGCACAGTTAGCCTTGCTGCTGTCCGCAGGACGCCCCATTGGGCTCAGTTGCGCCCCTCTTCTGCAAGGCCGCCTCAAGCATTTTGAGTTAAACTACAGACTACGTCCTTCTTTGGTGTCTTCATCATGTCTTGTCTCTCCTGTCCTCTCCAGCGACCAGCTTTGGCATCGCTCTCCCAGCGTGGATAGTGGACCAGAAGAACTCCATGCTGGTATGTCTGACGATCTGAGAAAATTGAATAAAATAAAATGCAACTTTGGATGATTGAAAATCACTTTGACTTTGATAACCATCTGTCTGTTCCTCATTGTCCTTGGTCTGTCTCTCTCTCTGTCTCTGTCTCTCTCTCTCTCTCTCTGTCTCTCTGGCTCTCTCTCTCTGGCTCTCTCTCTGTCTCTCTCTCTCTCTCTGTCTCTCTGGCTCTCTCTCTGTCTCTCTCTCTGGCTCTCTCTCTCTCGCTCTCTCTGGCTCTCTGGCTCTCTCTCTCTCTCTCTCTCTCTAGGTTCTGTTGGTCTATGGACTAGCCTTCATGGTCATTCTCCCCGTCGTAGTGGTAAGGATCACGGCTCTTTGTCCTCTAGTCCGGAGCGAGGAGGCGCGTCCCTCCCTGTACTCTCCTCCTCTTCCTGCGGCTCCTTTCCAACCCCGTCCCTCCTGTCCCTCTCCTCCCAGGGCACCTGGTGGTATCGCTCCATCCGCTACAGCGGAGACCAGATCCTCATCAACACCACGCAGCTCTTCATGCACTTCATGTACAAGACGCCCAACATGAACATGAAACGTGAGCGTGCTCAGCTGCTTGTGTGTTTGGGATGCGGGTAATTGGCTTGGCGAAGGGGCTGTTGCGACACGCGGGTTATATGGCGCCTCCTGATCTTTGCTCCCAGGGCTGGCCATGGTGTTGACTGCAGCGTTTGAGTTCGACCCTCGCAGCAATAAGGACGCCACAATACGACCCACGGACAACGTTGAAGTGCCGATGGTGAGCGTGCGCACTGTGTGGCGTGTGTGTGTTCATATACTAACTTGGAACAACTGTGTGTGTTTGTGTGTGCGTGTTCATGTACTAACTTGGAACAACTGCATGTGTTTGTGAGTGCGTGTGTTCATATACTAATTTGGAACAACTGTGTGTCTGTGTGTCTCTCTTTCTGTCCCTCTGTCTCACTCTGTCTCTCTCTCTGTCTGTTTCTTGCGCTCTGTCTCTCTTTCTCTTCTCTCAGCTGATACGAGAGCTCGGCAACATCAATGTGAAGAAGAAGGAGCCTCCGTTCTGCTACCCGTACAGCCTGAAGGCCCGAGTGCTGCTGCTGGCCCACCTGGCCCGAATGGAGGTGTCTGAGAACATCGAGGAGGGTACGTGTCTGTCTCTCTGTCTCACACACACACTCACACACACACTCAATCTCTCACACTCACTCACTCATTCACACACACACACACTCACTCACACACACACTCTATCTCTCACACTCACTCATTCACACACACACTCTAACTCTCTCTCACACACACTCACTCACACGCTCACTCACACTCTCTCACTCGCACTCACTTCCTCTCACACTCATGCACACACTCTCTCACACGTACACACACTTGTGTTGACTCCTGAGACGGCTGCGTAGCGTTTGTGACCAGGCTGCCTTGTGTTCTCCAGACCAGAGGTTTGTGATCAGGAAGAGCCCGGCTCTTCTGCAGGAGATGGTCAACGTTGGCTGTCAACTCACCATGATGGCCAACAGCAGAGGAGGTACACGCACACACACCCCTACACACACACACACACTCGCCCCTACACACACACACACACACACACACACAGTCTTGTTCTGCCCGTGGAAGGCTGTGAGTCACAGGGTCTGTGTGTGTGTGTTGCTGTGTGTGTGTGTGTGTGTGTGTGTTGCTGTGTGCAGGGTTCCACGCCCCCAGGCTGGTCTCCATAGAGAACTGTATGAAGCTCACCCAGATGATCGTGCAGGGTCTGCAGGAGTCCAAGTCTCCTCTGCTTCAGCTGCCTCACTTTGAGGAGGAGCACCTCCGCTACTGCATCTCCAAAAAGGTATGCTGGGTGTGTGTGTGACAGAAAGACACAGAGAAAGAGTGTTTATTCTGACCATAGTGGACCACTGTCACTGTGCAGTGTGTGTGTGTTGTGACCAGGCTGTTTTCCTGTCCCTGTTCTCCTCTCTCTGTGCTCCTGTCTCTGTGCTCCTCTCTCTGTGCTCCTGTCTCTGTGCAGTACAAGGTTCGGAGCCTCCAGGACTTGGTGAGTCTGAAGGACTCGGAGCGGCGCAGCATGCTGCGCTTTCTGGGGGAGGACAAGTACGACGAGGTCATGGCCGTCCTGGGCAGCCTCCCCCACGTCACCATGGACACCAAGCTGCAGGGTGAGAGGCGGGGCAAGACGAGGGGCGGGGCTTAAACACCGGACACCATCTGGACCCTGGTGACTGTTTTACTGACCTTCTCCCCTCTCTCTTTCTCCCTACCTCTGTCGCTCTCGCTCTCTCTGTCTCTCTTCTTCCCTCTCTCTTGCTCTCTCTCTTCCTCTCTCTCCCTCCAGTCCTGGATGACGAAGACAGCAATAACATCACAGCAGGCTCCATCGTCACGGTCACCGTTACCTTGACGAGAAAGAGGATGTCGGTAAGAGCCAGAGCCAGTTTGAACCCCCTAGCTATCCTGACATGGCTTTAGTCCAGAACGCAACACCATGTCTGTCCACCGGGGGGAGACAGCGCTCTTACTGACAGCTGCATTCTTTAGTGTGATGAGGGAGATGGAGTTAAGTTTGTGTGTGCGTGTGCGCGTGCGCGTGCGCGTGCACGTGCGTGTGTGTGCAGGATGTGTTTGAGAAGGAGCAGGACGCCACAGCGTGTCTGGGAGAGGAGGCCAGCACAGAGGAGGCAGTGGTAAGGTTTATTCACTCTGGTCACACTGATTCATTCTGGTCACACTGATTCACCCTGGTCATGCACTGATCACACACTGATTCACCCTGGTCACACTGATTCACCCTGGTCACACTGATTCACCTTGGTCTCAGTAATTCATTCTGGTCACACTGATTCACCCTGGTCACACACGGATTTACTGTGATCACACACTGATTCACTCTGATCACACACTGATTCAAAAATGTGTCATGTGACTGATGTGTCATGTGACTGATGTCATGTGACTTGTCCTGTCTGCTGTGTTTGTCTCCACAGCCAGGCGACGCCAGTAAAATCAAAACCAAAGTGTGGCAGAACAAGAGCAAAGGGGCCAAGAAGACAGCCAAGTCCAAGAAGAAGAAACTGACCAAGAAGAAGGCCATCCCACCGTCCACCAGCAAGGCCAAGCAGGCCAATGGGAGCGTAGCAGGAAACGTAAGGGCACCAATCAGGATCGAGCTAGAATTGTATGCATGTATGTAAATGTGTGAACAGCCAATCGGCTTTGAGACGTCACCTCACACGTGAAAATGCCACATTTCTACATTTGTCGCCATCTCAGGAGGTCGTCGCCACGGCGAAGGAGGAGGAAGAGGAGGGGTCGGATAAGGGCAGCGAATCAGATGAGGGCGAGGCCAACAAGGACTCTCCGAGCGAGAGGGACGACGAGAGCGACAAGCAGAGTGACACGGAGGTGGACGAGATCGCTGGCGATGACGAGGAGGTGTGTGTGTAACCCTGCCTGTGTGTGTAACCCTGCCCGTGTGTGTTTGTGTGTGTGTATATAAATCTGCCTGTGTATGTGTGTAGATCTGCCTTTTTGTGTGTGTGTGTGTGTGTGTGTGTGTGTGTGTGTGTGTGTGTGTGTGTGTGTGTGTGTGTGTGTGTGTGTGTGTGTGTGTGTGTGTGTGTGTGTGTGTGTGTGTGTGTGTGTGTGTGTGTGTGTGTGTGTGTGTGTGTGTGTGTGTGTGTGTGTGTGTGTGTGTGTGTGTGTGTGTGTGTGTGTGTGTGTGTGTGTGTGTGTGTGTGTGTGTGTGTGTGTGTGTGTGTGTGTGTGTGTGTGTGTGTGTGTGTGTGTGTGTGTGTGTGTGTGTGTGTGTGTGTGTGTGTGTGTGTGTGTGTGTGTGTGTGTGTGTGTGTGTGTGTGTGTGTGTAACCCTGCCTGTGTGTGTGTGCAGGAGTGGGAGGCCCTGCAGCAGTCCATCCAGAGGAGAGAGCGCGCCCTGCTGGAGACCAAGTCTAAGATCACCCACCCGGTCTACAGCCTGTTCTTCCCCGAGGAGAAACACGAATGGTGGTGGCTCTACATCGCCGACCGCCGCGACCAAACCCTCGTATCCATGCCCTACCATGTCTGCACGCTCAAAGATGTGGAGGAGGTGTGTGTGTGTGTGTGTGTGTGTGTGAGAAGCAAGGCAGGCACAGCAAAATGCTTTCCCACATAAGTAGGAACGATCAACCCCTCTCCCCTGCTGTTGCCTGGCAACAACAACAACTGCCTGGTGTGTTGTCGTTGCCGTGGTAGAGTGCCCGCCTGGAGCCCACAGGAGACACGATCCCTGCACTGTCAGCCTGAACACACTAACTAGTCCTCACGGAAACATCCGGGTGACACAGAATGCTGGGTGTAGCTAAAGCCTGAGAAACATGTTACATCATCCGTGTTTGCAGGGTTCACTCTGTCTGACTGGATGGTCAAATGTCCTGTTTGTGTGTGTGTGTGTGTGTGTGTGTGTGTGTTCGGGGGGGGGGGGTCAAATAGGCTGTTTGTGTGTGTCTGTGTTTGGGGGGGTCAGATAGACTGTGTGTTTGTGTGTGTGTTGGGGATGTGTGTGTGTGTGTGTGTGTGGGGGGGGGGGGGGGGGGGGTCAAATAGGCTGTTTGTGTGTGTCTGTGTTTGGGGGGGTCAGATGGACTGTGTGTTTGTGTGTGTGTGTGTGTGTGTGTGGGGGGGGGGGGGGGTGGGGGGGGTTATGACCCGTTTCTGAGTGTTCTGCTGTGGTACCTCACATCCCCTCCAGGTGGAACTCAAGTTTCCGGCTCCCTCCAAAACGGGCAACTACCAGTACTCAGTGATCCTGCGCTCGGACTCCTACCTGGGCCTGGACCAGATCAAGCCCCTCAAGGTGCGTTCGTGTTCCCAGTCCCCACTTTGATCCGTACGATCCTCCCAAAGTGTTCCCAGTGCTTTAGGATGCTCCTTTCCCCTTTAATCTCAACACATGCCCCGAGTAAAACATTTTACAATTAGTCAATTAGCAGACGCTCTTATCCAGAGTGACTTACAAGTACAGGGACATTCCCCCCTGAGGCAAGTAGGGTGAAGTGCCTTGCCCAGGGACACAGCATAATCTTGAACAGCTGGGAATTGAACCAGAAACATTCTTGATTACTAGCCTGATTCCCTAACCATTCAGCCACCTGCCTCAGTAAAATTATTACATTAGATTTTTTAACTGAAGACCAGGGGATGTGATGCCTCTGTGGCTATGATAAAGCAACAATGACAAACAAACTGGCTTCCAGTTATTAGCAAGTATGAAGTCTGGTCTTGATGGCGTTGTCACGGTGTTGTCACGGTGTTGTCATGGTGTTGTCATGGTGTGTGTCCCAGCTGGAGGTCCACGAGGCGAAGGCAGTGATGGACAACCACCCCCAGTGGGACATCCCAGAGACGGAGGAGGAGGACGAGGAGCAGGAGGACAGTGATGGCATCGAGGAGAGCGAGGACGACGACGAGGACAACGACTAGGACGCACGGACACACAAGCCCCCCCCCCCGCTCCCCAGCACACTCAGAAGAGCCCAGGACGAAGCAACAGCAACGTCCAACCCCCCACCCAGGGGGATCGTTCAAGAGGCGATCCTCTGACGACACGGCCTGTGACCCCGCCCTCCCCCCGCCCAGCGCCCCCCCCTCCCCCCGCCACCATCTGCCCCAGGCCCTGACTTCGTCTAAAAGCCCACTTTTGTACAGAGACCTCTTATAGAATCACTCTGTCACCTTTTGACTTAAAAGAGTGTGAGTGTATACCCAGGCCTGTGTGTGTGTGCGCGTGTGTGTGTGTGTGCGTCCAGGCACGTGTATTTGAATTAACGCATGGATGGTCTTTGTTCGGAGAGAGAGTGTGTGTTTGTGATTGCACCTGCGTGCATGTCCTGTATGTGAATGTGCGTGTGTAAGTGTTTTTCACACACTGGACAGATCCTCAAGTTTCTTTTTGTTTGTTTTTTTTGTTTTTTTTGTTTTCTCTCAGCAGGGGGGGATTGGGGGGCGGGGAAGGGGGGAGGGAGGAGGGGTTCGTCAAACTTCCATTTACACAATAAACAAAAGCCTCTCAATTGAAATCATGACATTATTTCTAGTGAATTGACCGCACCATTTCATGTTCAGTATTTTCTGTGGGATACAGAAAATGTTTCAGAACACTCCCTGTAACGAGGCAGTTCACCCTGTACAGCACTAGGGGGCGCTGGTCAGTCTCATCCCCAGCAGGTTGCTTCACCTACCTTCACATCTTTGTCTTGTTCTCAGACGTTTCAGCTCCAAGCCTGCTGTTCAGGGCACCTTTCGGTCCACCGTAAAACGCTGTTCGTGCAAAGGACGATGGAATTCAACCGCAACTGTGATGAAGTTAGCTGGTGGCTCTGTACCGACCAATCATCACGAAGTCTGTCATAGGTCACGCATTTCTCAGACTCCCTGACCTCACGCCACGGAGGGTGGGGGGGCTGCATTTCTAGTCTGACGGGGTTGTCGTCATAGTTTCGATATGCATTCAGATCTTCCTGTTTGGTTTATTTCCCATCATACCACATTCCAGAGTACAATGTTCAACTGCAAGGCCTTATCCTGCCCCTATACCACAGCCAACAAGTTCTCTCAGAAAGATTGTGTGGTGTCTCACACCGTATGTTAGTTTTTTGTTGTTTTTTCTTCCAGTTTGTGTTTTTTTTTGTATCTCATTAATATCGATACGTTATCTCCTTCCTCTGCCAGAGGACTGAGATGCAGGTGAAACTTGGTTGTCCTCTTCGTTCATGTAGCCGACAATTTTGTTGCTCTCTTGCTCGCTAGTGATGTAGTCTACGCTGTAGAAGGGAGTGTGTGTGTGGGTGTGTGTACAGATGTGGGTGTATGGTAGGGTGTGGAAGGGTCTCTGCTCTCTCCCCTCCCCTAGGGGAGCAGAGGCAGGCTGGAGGACGATCAGCACAGGCGTGGCCATGTGCTTTCGGAGCCAGGGCTTCTAAGTATTTGTAAAATCATCCACAGCACTGTTGGGTTTCTCCATTTGATGAAGACTAGCAAACAAAGTCGTAAGTAACACGCTTTCATGGCGGCTCATGTACTGGATTTGAGGGCTGAAGACAAACTAGGGATTTTAGGGAACGGTCTCGTTCATTTAAAAGGCTGATTCTCTATTATTTGACATGATAGCCTAGTAAGCCTATATTGTAAACTTACTCCTGACCATGTATCTGTCTGCACTAGAATGTAGCATCAGCTTTAACGCTGGGTGGAAAAACTGCAGAAGATCAACCCATCTCCCCTTAGCAACCTGGATCCACATCATGGCGAGGAAAACTACCCAATTAATCTGCCACTTTTGTTTACAACGGAGCCGTCATTGTAAATTGAAACAAAATATATTATTTGTATTTAAATCATTTCAAATAAAACTTTTAAAATGATTTGGTGGGTTTTCATTTAAATGAATCAACACCTTGTATGTTGCTGATGGTATATATTTTCATGGGTGTTGGGGTCTTTCTTGTAATTAGTCCAACCCTTCTAGGTGGTTATTTTTCTCAATCTAGGCTTGAGATTCCCCTATAGGCCATGGCAATTAAAGGGAAAATATTTTCCCAATCGGTTCGTTTACCGTTTGTGTTGAACGTTTCTGATTAATCTGCCTTACAATCTTAACTATATATATTTTTATTTTTTTTAAATGTCGCCCCCACGCAACCATTACAATTAGTTGAAGCTCAACCGCTCAAAGTCTAGTCTTTATTCCATTTATTTATTTGATTTCACTCGACTGAATGCAGGTGAATTGCAACATTAAAGAGGCTCCGTTTCCCTCCGTTCTCCACAACCATGGAGACTCATATTAACGCGCCCATTAACCCTGGAAGACAGAACCGCTAATGAGATCCCTGGAGTTCGAGAGAACTTGGTAAAATTACAGCTTCGGATCAGCGTTACTTCGATTGTTTGCCGGTGGAACCCCGGCCCACGGTGCTTTACTTTCTGCCGCATCTGGAGGGGTGGAACCCGCGTGGAGTCCCGCGCCTGCTCCAGGGAGTCGTGTTCTCATGGCAATCATTTGTTGTCCTTACTAATAAGTCCTTCATCGATCAGGTAAAAGAACACTTATTCTTTCTCTGATGAATTCTTTCTATATCAAATTGTATGCAGGTGACGTTGAGCATGGTCATTTAATGTACTATCATGAATAGGCTTAGTGCTTCAGAACGCAGGGCAAATGCATGCTCATTATTGAGTCTATAAACTGCCTGGTAGATTGTTTAGCCCCCGTGGTGTGAATATTGACTTGAAGTGCCTCTATAGGACTTATCAAATGAGCATATGGCCCGGCCTGTTGATTAGTCCTTTCTCTCGCGTGTGTGCGTGCGTGCGTGCGCTCTTAGGTGTTTCTGTAGCTTGTGTACGCGCACGACTCTAACGTGGCCTCATCCAGAAAATGCCAGGATGTGTTTATGCAGCAACACTGGACCCCCACAGACTCCAGTAATCCAAACCACATGGCCCAGTTCCTCCTGAGAGCCCCGCAGTCTGACAGCTTGGTGCTGCAGTGCCTTTAGGATCATGTGGCAAAGTCAGACAAGTAACAACTCCATTAAATTCTATGTTGTTGGTCATTGGTTGGTTTTCTATTGGTTTTTTTGGTTGGTTTCTTCCAGTAAAATCACCCGGGGGATTAATAACCCAGGGATGTCAATAGACCTCTACAATAGGGATACTGTAAACTTTAAAGAATATACTACCAACGCAGTGAGACTTCTTTTCATTGGGTACACACACACGCACACGCACACGCACACACACACACACACACACACACACACACACACACACACACACACACACACACACACATGAAAACCATCCACACACACAAGGCAGTGTTGTTTTCACAATCAATTCCCTTTGTTCAACCCACTTCCTCTCTGCAGGTGATCTCAATCTGTCCTGAAATGTGACTTCTGTCACTGCGGGGCTCACATGTTCTCCTGGGGGAGGGGGAGGGGGAGGGGGGAGGGGGGGTTGGGGGTGGATGTCAAATCAGGGACATTTTGTTTCTTATTTGACCCCCCCTCTCCCTCCCTCTCTGTCGCTCTCTCTCTCTCTCTCTCTCTCTCTCTGTCTCTCTCTCTCTCTCCCTTTGCTCTCTCTGTTGTTCTTTGTGTCCCTCAAGCAATAATTTATTTATGAGAAACTAATCAAATCCTGGTGTGCATAAGTTTCCCAGCCCCTCCTTCTGTGACTGGTTCTCACAATTTAAAACAAATCTAATCTTGGCTCATCCCTCTGCTTGATCTAGCCTACAGGTTTTCCATGTAAAAATATCACTTTTCCATTTTTGGGTAGTCGCTGGACGTTTCGGTTATATTTAGTTTGTTACACTTCATTGTGACATACAGTATACAAATATATATACACGCACATATATGTACAGTATAAATACTAACTATATAAACAAAGTATATTTATACACATTTATACACATTTAACAACATATTTAATATTCTGTACATTGTTGAATAATTTGACTATTGTTATGGTTTCAGCGTTAGAAACAATCAGATCTGGGTGTTGTTTAATCCTTGTTGTCTGGTCTTCGTCCAGAGCCTTTTTTAAGTTGACCCTTTCCTTGTTCCTCCGTTATGGATGTTTGATCAGTCCAACACCTTCCCCTCTTTTCTTCCTCTCTGGTCCCTCCCATCTCTTTGACCTTGACTTCCTGCTTTAGATCTTCACATGTATGTCTTTTAACTGGTCTCTCTGCAGCCTCTAATCACTTTTACATTTATTCATCTAGCAGACGCTTTTGTCCAAAGCGACTTACAAGAGAGAGCTTTAAAAAAGAGCTACGGTCACTGAGCATAGCAACATGATAGACCCCCAAAACATAGCAGGCTTATAGGTTATGAAACATACATCATGAGAAACCAATAAGTGCCAAGTGAAGAGCCATAAGAGCATTCAGCCGAACAGTTGACAAATTTATGTCTGGCATCTCCAACGGGCAGTAGTCTACTTGTAGGAAGTGAACAATAAAGCAACAACAACACTAAAGAGTTTCCCTCAGAGATCAATGAAGTAATTCTGATTCTGAACAAAAACAGATGATATTTAAGTGCCACTATACTCTCCCTTCTTCCTTTTCATGGCAAGGGTCACACATACACGCTTCATCAAAGCACACACCAGCACAACTCTTTCTTTCTGTCTCTCTCTCTCTCCTCCAGTCATCTCCTTCAGGGGCAGGAGTTAGAAAAGGAGTCAAAGGGCTGAAATTAATTTAGGGGAATGATGATTAATGATGAGACATGAACAATGGGTTGGAAGATGAAGAGTGAAGGGGAATTAGTGTGTGCCTACGAATTTGTGTGTGTGCGTGTCTGTGTGTGCATAGTACAGAATGTTCTACGACCCAGACTTGTGCTGGGGGTACTGACTAGACTTTTTACCAATGTTCGTCACTATAGCAGTCTGGAGGGGAAGGCGTTGGTGAAGTGCAGTCCAACATGTCACAGCAGATGATATGAGGGCTGCAATAGAGACGGCTTCCTGCGATATCCTTCCCTTCCTCTTCCAGTCCTCTGCGTTGCTCCTTTCCCTCTTTATCCCCACGTTTATTCACGTCTCCCCCCCTATCTTCCCTTCTCCCGCTCTTTACCTCCCCTCACGGCCATGTCTCTCCCCCTCTCCCCCCTCCCCCTCTCCCCCCCTTCCTCCCCCCTCCTCTCTCTCCCCCTCTCCCCCCCCCCACCCCCCTTCCTCCCCTCTCCTCTCTCTCCCCCTTTCTCCCCCCCCCACCTTCCTCCCCCCTCCTCTCTCCCCTGTCCTCCAGTGGGATGTGTTTCACGCTGGGAGGGGTTCCAAGGCCATGAGGCTGAGAGGAGGCAGGGACCTGGAGCATCCCCCCGTTGCCTGGTTACCCACCGGCGTCCCAGGTGTGCAGAGCGTCCGGCTCAGGCTGCGGCTGGATCGCCGTGACGACCAAGGGCGGGGCTGTTGGCACCTGGTCGACCTGGACAGCGAGACGGAGAGCGAGCCCATTGGGCGGCGACTGCGGGACAGAACCCCGCTCACCTGCTCCAACAGTAAGCGGCCCCTTGGGATTCAACTTCATTAACTGTGTAGTGAGAAAAGGAAATACTGTATTTTTTTTGTTGCAAAGATAGGCAAGGGAATGGATCCATGTGTGTCTCCAGGTGTTATTTTTCTCTGTTCTTCTCCCTTGTGCTGAATTAGCTGTATCCTTCTGCTCGGACGGTGCTGGTAGCGTTGGGGCAGGAGGGGCTCAGACAGCGAGGCAGAGGCAGGCCGGACCAGGCGCAGTGTTAATGCACACGCAGCCATGGATTTTATGCGTTTATTTATTATCACCTGGGTCACGTGACTCTGGCGCAGGATCAGATTTCACTGTCTGTTACCATAGAGACGCCCTGCCTGAGCTGTAAATAAATTTGGGGCTAGTGGGGTTGGGGGGGGGGTGGGTGTTTGTTACATTGTTACTTCCATTTAGTGCACACACACGCGCATTCGCAAATCTCCAACCCCAAGTCGTAGGCTCACAGATTAAACTGTCATTGTTTAATAGTGTCTGTGTGTGTCTGTGTGTGTGTGTGTGTGTGTGTGTGTGTGTGTGTGTGTGTGTGTGTGTGTGTGTGCATCTGCATGTGTGTACACGTGTGTACACTTGTACATTAGCAGAAGGGTGTTTAATTCATCCCTCATCTGTAGAGGTGAAGTCATCTTGTAGTCTGCAACCAAGTATTCTTCATCGAGATAGTGTGCAAATGAACAGTCTGCCACAGATCAGACTGGGCCAAACACAGGAATATGAACCACTAGGATTTCTGATAAGAGAGGGTATCTCTCTCCTTCCTTCTCTCTCCTTCCTCTGTTAGGCTCTACTGCCCACCTTAAGGGATAGATCAGTCTCTCTCTTCTCTCTCTCTCTCCCCCCCCCTCTCTCTCTCCCTTCCTCTTTCTCTCTGTCTCTTTCTCTGTTTCTTTCTCTCTCTCTCTCTTTTTGGTATAATTAGATAGAGCCATTTGAGTAGTGGGAAGGATTAATCTACGTATGTAATTACTAGTGTGATTTATGAATTCCTTCAGACTGACCAGATGGGATCTTTGAGCCACAGCAGTAAGACTCACTGTCACCCCATCCTGGATGTGATAGTTATGTGTGCATGTGTGTGAGTCAGAGGTCGCCTGTGTGAACCAGCCAGACCCTAACTCACACCCCTGGCCCTCTTTGGACACAATTGTCAGCCTGTTTGAGCATGTGCGTCCACTAATAGACCTACACTTTCTAAACCTGCTACATTACTACTGTAATTAAATATGTATCTTACTTTATTGTTTATATATGAGTAGGGAAGCAGAGAGACGCATTACGTGCCTGTATTTCTTTGTCCCTATACCCCATAAAGACTTGGAGCTTGTGAGCATCTGCGCATCACACATGGCTGTTGACAAATCTGCTTACACGCTCGCGCTAGAGGCACGTGCGTGTGTGTGACAGCATTTGATCCCTCCTTTGTGGTTGTAACCTTCCTCTGACTGAGAGTTAAAAACCGAGAAAGTGGCTCTTTTCAAGCGGGGGAGGCGTCGGCATAGCAACGGCAGCGGAACTAATCGATAGTGGGAACGAGGAAGCGCGCGACGAGGAGGAGGAGAGTTAGTTTGACTTTTGAGCGTGTGTGTGTGTGTGTGTGTGTGTGTGTGTGTGTGTGTGTGTGTGTGTGTGTGTGTGTGTGTGTGTGTGTGTGTGTGATTTATGGACTGGTCCCACGTCTCAAATTAAAAGGAATATAACACAGGGGTTCGTTAATATTTTCCTAATGCGTTCCCTCTGGGTTGGTTTAATTATCGTGGCCCACTTTACCACATCCACGACCAACAAGACCATTTGAAAACATTTGCAATAAATGAAATACAAATCGAGTTCTGTTCACCTTGAGCGAACCAGTCAGTCAGCAGCAGCCTGCTTTACTGCCATCCACTGTCCTGTAGCAGAGAAAATCGTTCTGTGCGCAAAAAAACAACCCAAAAATGGCAGCTGTAGGATAACAGTAATTACGATTCGACGGCCCGTGCCGCACACACCGCACGCGCGCAGACGGCTGCTGCGGGATGTTAGAGACGTGTTGCTATGACGACGGAAATTAGGGTGAAGGGGGGAGGAGAGTGTGTGTGTGTGTGTGTGTGTGAGAGAGAGAGAGAGAGAGAGAGAGAGAGAGAGAGAGAGAGAGAGAGAGAGAGAGAGAGAGAGGGGGGGGGGGGAGGGAGAGGGAGGGGGGTGGTAGTGCCGGTGCATCAGCAGTGTGGAGCTGTGCAGGCCGGGAGAAGGTGCTCTCCGTACGGCCTCGGACACACCACTGTGCCGCAAAGGATACCGGGACATTGAAGGAGTTATTGGGGGAATCTTTGAGGTCGGGATCAAAAGTCCACGGAGGCCGCGTGCATGGTATGTCGGTGGTTATTCATTTCAAATAGACGTGATTTTGGCTTGGTTTTACGGTTTAGGAGGAGAGGAAGGAAGACGTGTGCGTCACATGACGCGCAATGCTGCACATGAATCTGTTTCATACCGTCTCACCCCCCCTCCCCGTCTCTCTCTCTCTCTCTCTCTCTCTCTCTCTCTCTCTCTCTCTCTCTATCTCTCTCTCAATCTCTCTGTCTCTCTCTCTGTCTCCTTCTCTATTTCTTCCTCCCTCTTTCCCTCTCTCTCTCTCTCTCTCTCTCTCTCTCTCTCTCCCCCTCTCTCTCTCTCCCTCTCTCTCTCTCTCTCCCTCTCACCCATCAGTCTCTACCGTACACAAACGGATCTCCTCGTGATCTACACGTTGAAATCGTAAACATAAGGGCTCTGTGCTTCGGTCATGCGGGCGTCTAAATTCATCGTCATGGAAACTCACTGCTCCGCGGCTACAGACGGACCCTTTCAGAGCGAGAGAGAGAGAGAGAGAGAGAGAGAGAGAGAGAGAGACAGAGACAGAGACAGAGAAATAGAGAGACAGACACAGAGAGTGCGAGAGAGACAGAGAGAGAAAGTGAGAGAGCGCGACACACAAACAGACAGAGGGAGAAGCATATGGAGTATGTGTAGTAATTTATGACAATAGGTGATAGACAATGACATATAGCCTTGATAAAATGTCTTATTTAATTTAGCCTGTTAGCAGAAGAATTTGATCCAAACTGTCGCACTGGGCTGAATTTGAAGCGGAGACCTGAGACTTGTAATAGTAACTAGAAGGGTGAGATGGATGAATGAATGAGGCAGACGTCTGCCTGTGTGGGTGTGTGTAATCATATTTAGGGCAGTCTACACAGCTGGGAGGGAGGGGATATAGTGTTAGAGTGGGGGAGGGGCGCAGCATATAATGTGAGCTTGATGTGGTTTTGTCTTTTGCTACAGTATTAGTAGGACACAATCCTAACTCATTTAGACAACAACAAGAAAAAACGGTGGGCCTCAGGAACCCTGTTTTATTATTAAAGGTCCTATTGGTTTGACCCTTTCACTGCCTCAGGCACACTGAAGTCTCTCTGCTTACATGTTGTTAACGGAAGTGGAAGCTTTTGGGGTTAGAAAACTACAAATAGCGGCGTGTGTTTTGTCATCTGTGCATCAAATGGAACATAATGGGCTGAGTTTGAATTGATGTTACCACTTCCTGCGTTCGCTTGGGTTTCAGACCAAAGTCTGGCTTCAAAAGGGGCTCTCTTCTCTCAGTTCATCTCTGAGTCTGTCCCCCCCCCCCCTTCTCTCTCGCTTCTCCCTCCCCAGGTCTGATGAATATCCAGACTGAGGCTTCAGAGATGCAGTCCCCTCTCATTGCCCCCCCCTTTGTAGGGGGCCCCAGTGGAAAGGTACCAGGGAGGAAAAGAGGGCGGCCCCCCATACGCAAGCTGGAGTTCCAGAGCCACTACCCAGAGCCCCTGTCCTCCCCCAAAGTGCCCAAGAAGAGAGGCAGGAAGCCTGGCTTTAAGGTGTGTGGGAGACAGAGGACTGCTCATGGTGTTCACCGATGTTTATTTCGCCACAGTAATGGCTAATGGGGCGAGAAAGTGTTATTTCAGCACAACGCTTGTAATGTAACTTTTATGTTAACTGATGCTTAACGTGTGTGTGTAGCTGAAGTCGAGGATGGTAATGACATCGATGGCCAACTCTCCGACCAGCAGTACACCAGAGCCTGACATGAGCTCCATACCCCAGGACGCTGCTACTGTACCCCGCTCTGCCACGCCACAGGTCCTCACAGGTACACACTAACACACGCCAACACGTACACATGCATGCACAAACACACACACACACGTACACAGGTACACACGCATGCACAAACACACACACACACACACGTACACAGGTACACGCATGCACAAACACACACACACAGGTACACGCATGCTTGTGCATTCTTAAAAAAAGAGAGTACATGGAAATATACAAGGATCTTTTTTTTATAAATGTCAAAATTGTTGTTATTGTGGGTTGAATAAACGATTGTGTGTTAGTTTGTGTCGGCGTGACCTCTAAGTACCAAGGCAACCGTCTCAGGGGGATTCCATCCTCAGCCAGCCAATCTGCCAGACAAAAGAAAACAAACACACTATGAAAAATGCGCACGCATGCACAGCCATTCATTCATTCGTTCATTGGGGTTCATTAGTTTCTCTAGTAGTGACAGCTTCTTTTGGATTTACCCTAATCTATAGCTTAACCTCACCAGCATCGAGCCTGCTTTATGACAGTCAAATATTTATTTTCTTTGCAACGAGAATGCTTTGTATGTGTGTGTTTGTGTGTGCGTGTGTTTGCATATGTGTGTGTGTGTGTGAGAGAGAGGAGGAAAGAGAGGTAGGATCAGAAAGACTGCCCTGTGTGTTGTTCAAATGCCGCCAGTCAAGCATTCATACGTTATTCTCTTTCAATTCTTTCCCCTTCTGTCTCCTGCATAACATGAAAACCTGTTTTTATCTCTCATTCTGGTTCTTACTCTCAATTTATTTTTTTATACCTCGCTTAGAATGTCTGCAAAGGACTTTATACAAATATTTGAGGATTTTCTCCCAAATATTTGAGGCAGAAATGGCAAGCTCAAATAGTGTCAACCAGGGGGACTGGCTGTCTTGGGCTTGCAAATAAATGAGGGACTGTTTGAAGTCACGCAGCGCACCATCGTGCCCCCCCCCCCCCCTGCCTCAGAGCCGCTCGGAAATAACTAGGAATGTTCAAACCCGCAAAATGGGAGTCATGTTTCAAAGAAGGCCTTTGTGTTTGATAGTTGTTGTTCTCACCCTTTTTCAGGGTGAGACAACCTCACATCTGCCAATTATTTCTCCCTTAGTGACTTTTCATTATTGGAAGCTCTGATATACACACACACACACACACACACTTACAGAGAAAGAGATTTAAATGTGTGACATCTGTTTGTCATTACATCAGTAGGATTTGATACTGCTATTTTTATGTCGCAGTTTCTTTAACACACAGCAATTAAATGCTTCTAGCATTTAAGGTTAAGGTTTGTTATTATATCTAGAAATCGTATTGGATGTGAATTATGTGAATTATGTAACTTCAGTATTCTTACACTTAACCTTGTCACAACGTGGACGTTTGAGGTAATTTCCTGTCTCCCTCTTTCAGCAGAGACCTCGATGCCTGAGGACTTCCTGTGCGATCCGGTGGACTCCAAACGCTACGCGGTCGACCCCAGCGACTCTGCCTTCAGCGTCATGGCCACACCCTTTCCACCCAAGCACACCTATGGTTACCGTGGCAGCAGCGGAGGCTCTGCCCCTCTGGGCATGTGCAGACAAGCATCCAGCCCTGGTAAATTTCACCAACAAAACAACACTGATAAAGTGTGTGTGTTTGTGCGTGTGTATGTGTGCTTTGTGTGGAAAGCATCTAGATACCCATAATGCATTTATACAGGGACAAATCCTTTCCCCTGGTAACAGGAAATGCCCCAGTCTCTGAACTGTCTAGTCTAGCATTTCAGAGGCCTAATCAAGTCTCAATCTAATCGTGTAACCCTAACCCCCCACAGCCTACAGCCCATCCCAGGAGGCAGGGGAGGGCAAGCGGCCCCCCGGCAAGGACCCATCCAGCTGGGGTGTGGATCAGGTGGTGTGGTTCATCAAGGAGGCAGACCCCCAGGCTCTTGGGCCCCACGCTGAGGCCTTCAGGAAACATGTGCGTGTGGAACCTACCCTTCCTCAGATCCTCATGCATATATACTCAGTCAAATGATCAAGATTTAAAGAGACAGTCCAGCATGTCCCCCCCCCCCCCTCCAAGTCCCCAAATTGAGTTTATAAAATGACCGCATGCTCTATGGACGGGGATTGCATTTGTTTGTCAGACAATATTAGGTCCTCCATCATGGAGGGTTATACTCACCAGTCATTTGATTGGTGTCTGTTTGTGATTCATGTCAGGCGGTCTGATCTCTGTGCTCCTTTGTTGCGTGACAGGAGATTGATGGCCACGCCTTGCTGCTGCTGAAGAGTGACATGATGATGAAATATCTGGGGCTGAAACTGGGCCCGGCCCTCAAGCTGTCCTACCACATCGACAGGCTCAGACAGAACCGCTTCTGACCCAAGCCCCGGTCCCGGTGCTCCTCCTGGTCCCTCACTGATAGGTTCATCCAAAAAAGCCCCTCCGATCAAACACACGGCAGCCGCACACGGGCCTCGTTCGAGCCGAACGGACTCACACTCACAGACATTCCTGACTACCGACTGACGAACATGGCGTGGTTTGCGTCTCCGATGAAACCACTTTTAATCCGCATCAAACCGTTTCACTGGAACCAAGTCACCCCCATGACAGGCAGTGACATCAACGGGGTTCCGTCTTCACCGATTGGCTCACCTGATGGAGTTCACTTCACTGTTGTTTTAAATGACTGGGGCACGGAATGTTCCACACAGAAACTCACAATTGTTTTTTTTACGCAGATGTTTTTTTTTACAAAAACTGGTGACATTTTAACAACGTACGGTTTCAATAGATATCCATGGCACCTACACAGCCCATGAATGAACATTGTTTGACTGTGCTGAGCTTGTGGTAAACTTTTAAGGACCTTTCTTCAAACTGTGACCCAACTGGAAAAGTGATCCCTAAGCGATCCATCTCCAAACGAACATAGTAACAAGGTGCTCAGCCAATAAGCATTACCTCAACAGGGTGCACAACCAATTACAGGTGAAGCATCGGAATAGGGTTGCCAGGTTGTGTTTTCTACTCCTGAGTAGCCTGAGTGGTACAGTACTGTAGCAGTGGCTGTCTGCCCAAAGTGAATGGAGGTAGAAGGCACATCCAACCATTTGGGTGACCCTGGTTTACTAAACAAGGACACCTGGAGTGTCCAGCAATGTAGCTTTCATACAGTATCATACTGTACATGCTGTGCTTATGACCTCTACTACTTCGTACACATCAGCAGCATTTTTGGACTTTCATTTCCTGTTGAATTTACTATCTTAATATATTTCACGGCTGTCTAATTTTCTGTGGTTTTCACTGCCGTCAAATTTTCTGTGGTGCAATTCTTTAATTTATTACTCCTGGAAAGAAATGCTCAGAAAAAAGCAGTCTCTGTGTGCGTGACAGAGTTAGTCAGAAGTTCATTTTAACTTGTATGAGCTGTAGATGGTGTTGAGTACACAGCAAGTGGGAACAGCCAACGCTCTTATCATATCCACATAATTATGTATGCTGTATCTATAATAATATGCTGTAGCGTCTGTTACACAGCGAAACGCTTGTTACCTGCCCTTTACTCCCTTTGCTTCAGTACAACCTATTCAGGTCTGCTGTAAAATTCGTAGTCGTACATAACTGGCAAACTTTCTTTTTTTGTCTTTTTGCTGTGGCTTGTGTAAATAAGGATGCTTCAAGGTTGTGTTTCAACGTGTTATCGCCGCATAAAAGTGGGTCGAGTGTTGCTGAGTGTCTGACCTCTGTTTTGTTCAACCCTTCACCCCACTCGCTGACCTGTCTTCAGCAGATAAGATCATACGGTAGAAAATCGCTGTCAGATCCGCTCTCCGTTTGGGTCTAATGTGTGCTGGTGAAGGAAAGTGGGTTATTTTGTACTTTTTATACTACAGAGCTGCAAGTCTGCTGAGAGGTCAATAAACCCCAAGGGAGCCTCATGAAATGAGACCTAAATAAAACAGTGATTCCAACAGATATTATTTGGATTGGTCCTTGTTGGAATCACATAATGGATGTTAGATATTACATTGGATGTTAGATATCTCTTCTTGGCTATCTGTCTTCCTCAGAGTGTTTTAGAGAAGAGATCCGAGGTACGTGGACATTAATAGCCATAGAATGTGACTATAGTAAATAAGCATGTAATCAATTTGAGAATCTGATCGTGAATTAAAAACAGGAAACTGAGTATTGATATTGTGAAATGGTAAGGGTGTTAAATTTCAGCTTTCATTCTTTGGACATGTCTTCCACATGCCTGATCAGTATGCTGCCATACTGCACACAAGAAACACAGAAGTTCAGAACCCTTTGACAAAGATGGACTGGCCTTTTTTGCTATGTTGTAAGTTCCATGTCTGCAGGCACAGAACGTGTGAGGTGAAGTAGGCTATGGCACACATGCCGACAAACCCAAAACATATCTGCAATTATAAAAGTAGCTTTAAAATGCATTTAAAACTGTTCCAGTCTTGATGGAATACCTCTTTAATCTCCCCCAATCTCCTCGCTGATTTAACCTGTGGCTTCGACTGGGGCTCGCAGACAGGGACCACATGCACCCTCATACTGACGCTGTATGAAGATAGCGGTGTGTACTGGTGTGAAACAGGTGAGTACAGTCATCCAGTCTACCTATCCGTGGGTGAGTCTACACAGCCTACACACACACACCACGCGTATTGAACCCTAGTACCTTTCTGGTACTGCCATAATGACAACGCAACAAAACCTTTGTCACATTATGATTTCCTTCCGAAAGAAAATGCAGAGATCGAATTAGCATATTTTGAAAAGAGGAAAATAAAGCTTAAAACTTCAAAGAAGACTCCTGCAATGGCTAGCTTAAGGCTTGCTTTGATTTTTTGGTAGTTCAACCATATCTGTTGTTTTTTATTCATTCTGGAAATGGGCTTGGCTATTTGTGTAATTGTTTTTTTTTCTTCTTTTTTTCTTTCTTTCTGTTGTTGCATGCTTTCAACTATCAAAGATTAGTTGCACCTCAAAAAACTCAAGGTTATTGTAATATCTGGAACATCTACTGGAAGCTTGCTGATACCACGATATAATACTGACCCCTGGTGGCAGTTAACAAGACATGCTGACAACCCGAATAGGTATATTCAGAGCAATATAATGCAATTTGGGTGCATTCTGGGTGTATTGTAATAACTGGATTTGAAAATCGACTATCCACATAAATATATATATATGTATATATATCAATAAAATACGTGTGGACCTGATTCTGCTCAGCTAGATAACTTGTGACTAACTTACCACTTGTTTTTAAGATTGGATGTCCAGTTGCTGACATGTTTACGTGTTAAACTTTCTATTTGTCGTGATTGACGGCCATAAGACTTCTATTAGATCTCATGTAAATAACCAAGAGGTTAGGCACACATATTTCAGCCCAACGGTACATTTAAATCAGCCTGAAATAGAAATGTGACGGCAAATGGGAAATGTAGTCTCTTATTTTATTGATGAAACGGCTATTTTGTCAAATTTCGCTTGCCTTTCTACGGATACCAGTGTTTGTCCCTAACTGGCCGCCATACATTTGTCCTTTGACGTCATCTCTCCACGCCGTCTTCCATGCTTCTCCCAGCATGATGGCACCGAAAAGCAAGCATCGAAAGGCGAAAGCCAAAACAAATCATGTTAATGATAAATATCCGATCGATTCGGAAAATGATAGCGAAGAAGAAGGTGAGAAATCAACCACCAACGAAGACGAGACACCATCAGATAATGAGCTTACCTTCGATGACGTTTTACGTTGGGGTGGAACCAAAGTAAGTGCATCTGTAGCTGTGTGGACACTGCATGGCGAAAACTTTATTAACGATTGAGTTATAACGAATGATATTGTTTACTGACGTTATGGACCATGGTCACATTGCGAACCCAGTTTAGCATTAACATTTCAGTCTAGGTCTGACTACGACCAGACTGCTTTCTGATATTGTATTATGTGGGCACAGACGAAACAGTGGCAAGGATTTAATAGCGATTCTCTTGTAGGCTGACTACATCCTAGTGGAGAGTGTCATCGACAACAAGGAGCTGGTGGATGGAGGCAAGAAAGATGCAATAGATGATTTGGAGGATGGCGAGCTGGAGAAGTTCATCACCAAGCTGGGCATCCGGGCGTACGCAGGCCAGCAGATTATTCCAGATGAACCTGTGGCTGTGGATGGAGAGTCTGCAGAAGCGACTCCTTCAGGAAATACAAACGCTGAGGCAAAGTCAGATAAGCCAAAAAGCAAGCCAGAGACAAAGGGTAAAGAGCCGGAAGGGAAAGAGGGCAAGAAGACGGCTAAGAAAGCAAAGGCCAAACAAAACATCAACCAATTTGAGTTTCAGGCCAGACAGGTGTTGCTGATTAAACCTGGAGGGAAATGGTTCGACATAGAGTACACCCTGGAGGGAACCTTGGTCACAGAAGATGAGGCGTTGGTGTCCCAGTACAAGGCCCTGGCGAAGAGGCTGTTCGAGGCTGAGTGCGGCCTCTACAAGAACAAGAAGAACATGCAGAAGGGGGCCAACTCGGCCTGGATGAAGAACGTGGTCTCGGCCGGAACCCTTGCAGACAGGATGGCAGCCATGACGATTCTGATCCAGGATTCTCCGGTGCACAGCATGGAGCATGTGGAGAACCTGGTCTCCATGGTGAAGAAAAGGGGCAGCCGCAGGCAAGGTCTGATGGCCCTGGACACCCTCCGGGAGCTCTTCCTGTCCGATCTGCTCCCGGAACACCGCAAGCTCCGGATGTTTGACCAGCATCCCTTCGGCCAGCTGGAGGAGCGAGCCAGCGGAAACAGGGACGCCCGCGACCGTCGCCTCGTCCTCTGGTACTTTGAGCAGCAGCTGAAGCACCAGGTGGCCGAGTTTGTGGTGGCCCTTGACACCCTCGCCCACGACACCGTGGCAGCCACCAAGGCCAAGGCTCTGGCCACCGCCCACGAGCTGCTGTGTAACCGGCCCGAGCAGGAGCGGGCCCTGCTCATCCAGGTGGTCAACAAGCTGGGAGACCCGGAGTACAAGACGGCCGCCAAGGCCTCGTACCTGCTGGAGATCCTGCTGCACAAGCACCCCAACATGAAGCCTGTGGTGTGCTGCGAGGTGGAGCGCCTGATGTTCCGGCCCAACATCAACCCAAAGGCCCAGTACTACGGCGTCTGCTTCCTCAACCAGGTGCTGCTGAGCCACGAAGAGACGGACCTGGCAACCAAGCTCATCACCATCTACTTCTCCTTCTTCCAAGCCTGCATGAAAAACAAGGACGTGGAGGGGAAGATGCTGGGCGCCCTGCTGTCGGGCGTGAACAGGGCCTACCCCTACGCCAAGACCGGGGATGAGAAGGTCAAGGAGCAGCTGGACACTCTCTTCAAGGTGGTGCACCTGGTGAAGTTCAACACGGCCGTGCAGGCTCTCATGCTGCTCTTCCAGGTGATGGACTCTCAGCAGACCGTCTCTGACCGCTACTACGTAGCTCTCTACAGGTACAAATAACGTCCGTTAGCGGGGGTTTGTAAACCAAGGCTAATGGTGTCTAATGGTGTGATTTATTTATTTATTTTTTCCAAATCCATGTAACTGCTGTGTTGTCGCTAACTCTTGCTTGCTCCGGTTTACAGGAAGCTTTTAGACTCCGGTCTGTCTGTATGCTCCAAGCAGAGCATGTTCCTCAACCTCATATACAAGTCTTTGAAGGCGGATATCGTGTTGCGGCGGGTCAAAGCCTTCGTGAAGAGGCTCCTGCAGGTGAGCTGTGAGCAGAACCCTACCTTCGCCTGCGGCGCGCTCTTCTTGGTGTCAGAGGTCATCAAGGCCAAGCCAGGCCTCAAACTACTCCTGCAGGAGGACGGGGTGAGGATACACGCACCAATCAGCAACCAGAAATATACTGTTACCATGGGCACATGCTTGATTCCTCCAACAATCATGTCATTGGTTTCATCATAGGATGGTGATGAGGAGATCTTCAAAGACCTTCCTGAAGAGGATGAGGATGATGAAGAGGAGAGATTTGTAGACGCTGACAAAGTGGAAGAAGGAACGATTGAAAATCCGGAGCTGCCAAAGCCCGCTGCATCATGGGTACACCAACAGAACTTGAAGGGTCAGTTTTTTTGGCATGTAAACATAATAACCCTCGCATTTTTCTAGCAGATTCATGGATTTAATTGTTGGATTTATTTCAGTTGGATTTCAAATCTAAAAATGTCATTAATTCCAGAGGGCCAATTCCGGTTTCATTAAACCCTCTTGGATGCTCACTATATTTTAGGGTTAACCGTCCAATTGTTGTTGTTGTTACCCATCTCATTTGTGAACATAGGTGGGAAGAGCATGGAGACATACGACCCCTTACACAGAAACCCCTTGTTCTGCGGGGCTGACCACACAACCCTGTGGGAACTGCAGAAGGTAGGGCATCAAAGCAACACTGTCAAGGGAAAATAACATAGAAATGTCTTCTGCGTCGAAATGATCACAAAATCCTTTAACCTTGTGCCCTTTCTCTTCAGCTGGCTGCACATTTCCACCCGTCAGTGGCCTTGTTTGCCAAGACAATTTTACAGGTAAAAGTTAGTTACTAACACTCAATTCATGTGAGGCCATAAACTGAATTAAACCCCCATCCAATCCGGATGCAGTATTTCTTGTCATTATTAAGACATGTTTATTTGTTAAACCTCCAGGGAGAGTTTATTCAGTACACAGGAGATCCCCTACAGGACTTCACCCTCATCAGGTTCCTGGATCGCTTCGTCTTCAGGAACCCCAAACAGCTCAAGGGCAAACGTAACAAAACACATTGAGCTCATTTCAATCTACTGCAGTATTTGCCGGTACATGAAGGGACATTTTAACTGACACAACGCGTTTGAATTCCACAGAAAATACAGATGCCACTGTGATGCAGCCCAAACAGAAACTGTTTATGAACAACATCCGTTCCTTAACCGGTGAGCTTTTTATTTATGCATTCAAATAAGAAGGTTTTGAAAATGGTCTTGGCGTAAGGAAACCTTTTTGTCTTTTTTTTAGTGAACTCAGAGGAGTTCTTGTCCAAAGACGAGAGTCAGATTCCGGTTGACCAGGTGTTCTTCTATCGGTGAGTCCCAGTAAAAAGCCATTCAGTAGCTATTTTCCATTGACAGCTGAATGCTGCTAACGCTTTCTCACTAAGTAGGGCTGTGATGTCATGTCATGGTACTGGAGCACAGCGTTCCCTTGTCATTGGAAATCATCCTGTGTTTGTTTCGCTCGCCTAAAAAAGGTTCTTCAAAAAGCAGCAGAAGGAGAAGAGGCTGCGGGGACCGCGAGGAGACGGCGACAACGAGAGCCTAGAAGACGTGGATGATGATGAGTTTGAGAAACTGCTGGGTTAGTACAAAGACCTTACCCAAGCAGCTACAAGACCTGAGGCTGGACAGGCCACTTCCTGCACCACCTAATACACAGACTCACCTGATTCATTGATTTTCCTTTTTCCCTCCTCTCCACCTCTTAGATTCGCACGAGGCAGACAGTTTCTTCATAGACTTGCCAACCGAGGGCCTGGACTTTGCAGGGTAAGCACTGCGTGACGATATGTCGCAAAGCTTTCGAAACGGCCCCCAGTGCTGCGTTCCAACGGTCCCCTGCCTGTCCTGGCTGGAAGTGAAAGCTCTAACCTGCGCCTGTGTTTTTCAGCAACGTTAAGAGCAAGACCAAGAAGGGTAAAAAGGGCGAGGAGGACTCGGACTCCGACATGGATTCTGATGACATGGATGACCTGGATGATGAGGAGGTGTCCCTGGGCAGTATGGATGAAGAAGACTTTGGCGATGAGCTGGAAGAGGAGGGCGGGGCCTTCATGGATCCTGGTGGAGATGATGATGATGAAGGCATGCTTGGCTTCTCTTCTCTCTCCAGATTGTCTTCCAGTGAACTCTTAAGCAGCTGACAGACACACTAGTTGGTTAGTCTTATCACACAATTGCACCTCAAGAATATACATTCTGACGTTGTTCCCTCCACAGATCCAGAGCTTGAAGATGATCTTGAAGGCGGTGCTGCATTTGATGGTATGTACACAAGGAAAACATGGTACATTACATTCATGCAGTATTTAATGTGAGAGGGTAAAGACTGTTTCTCCCCTGAAGATTCAGATGACGGGGAGGATGAGATCCCAGACATCACCCCAGCTCCCAAGAAAGGAAAGAGAAAATCTTCGGAGGAGCTGGACTTCTCTGGCTCCATAGGTTAGTGTCTGCTCTGCTTCTGGCGGTGGGGAGGGAGTTCAAACGGCTCCATTCAAGAACGAGGCATCTTACATGTCCGCCTTCCACCGTTACAGGGTCCAAACCAGGGAAGAAGCAGAAAGGAACGAAAGACAGAGCCGTGTTTGCGTCAGCTGAAGAGGTGGGTTTGTTATATCATCGGTAGCGAGAGACATTCGGGGGTTTTTTTGGGGGGGGGGCCTTGTCAAACTCTTTTGATGTTTACGTCGGTCTCTGCGCTTGTTTTCTTTCCAGTTCAGCTACATGTTGGATGAAAATGCTGGGTCCAAGTATGACAACATCGGGATGAACGCCATGGCTAACAAAGACAAAGCTGGTAAATTGGAAATATACTCTAGCTAGTGTCTTCTGACAGAGATTAGACTAGCACAGCAGCGTACAACAAGCAGACATTTTTATTTGGTTGGCTAGAACCAGAAACAGCCTGTCCACTGTGGTAATCCGTACAGCAGGTTGGAACAGCGTCACTAGGAAGATGCCTATGTCTTTCAGGAATGAACAAGTTCATAAACACTCACATGTAGCTAAACAGATTAGACATCATTCTCACATGTAATGAAATCCACCGATCAGAGCCTAGTTCATGTGTCAGGGTGGTTTGATGGACGCTAGTAGAGCCTGTAACGTTTCTCCTTCCTCGGCTCCTGCAGCGCTCAAGCAGCTCAAGTGGGAGGCTAAGAGGGACGACTGGGTCCAGGGCCGAGACGTCAAGACGCTGCGGAAGAGAAAGGCTGCGTTCACCATGAGGAAATCCTTCGGGAAAGCTAAGATGGCCAACAAGAAGTTCAAGAAGAAGTGAGCTGAGCGCAGGGGTTGTTTGGATCAACTCACCTCTACTCCTTGGTGGACCATGCTATCATGTCTCTCTCCCGGATCCCGTAGACTCCAGCCGATTCGTTGGCCTTGTAGTAAACTGTAGAGGAAGATGGGCCACTGTAATACTACCATCAAGTGAACTGGATCATTTACAACAGGGGGGTCCGATCCTGGTCCTCGAAGGACACTGTCCAGAAGGTTTTAGATGTTTCCCAGCTCTAGGACACCTGATTCAAATAAATGGCTCGTTATCAAGCTCTGTGGAAGTCTCATAATGACCATGTTTTTGCTAGAGCAGGGAAACATCTGAAACCTTCAGGACAGTGGCCCTCGAAGGCCAGGATTGGAGAGGATAGTGGACAGGATATCTTTCTGCATTGAGGTTATGGTTCCTGGTTTACATGGGTTATGGTTTCCCCCAGTTCAAAGTTAAGGGCTGCATCAGTTTTTCGGTTCTCACTGTAAGGCTTACCATGTGCCTGGAAAGCGACCATCCTGTGGGGTTTTGCTCCAATCCTATTTAGACTTTTTGCTTTTTGTCAGATTAGAATTGGAACAAAAACCTACTCATGGTAACCTTGCCCCTAAGTTAATACATGTTGAGAACACAATGTACATTCAGAACACATTATGCAAGATTTGATTCATGTTGGAGTGTTTGAAGGAATATTAAACACGTCAGTGGACCTTACCTTCCAAAACAGATGGTAACACCCTATTCATGCTGTTCCTGAAATCTAAATGACAAAGTTTTTTCAGTGTGCATTTTGTATATTGTCATAGGGTATACATCTGTACTTTATATATGTAATTGACAGTAACGTTTTTAAATAAAGTACCTTGACTTGTGTTCATCTTGCGATAGAGACCATATGCACCAATCACACCAACCACTTCTAATATTACGAGACCCTTGAACAGTCTCACTGCCGTCGACTGATAAGGTTTAGGGGTCATCTACCGGGTGAAATGAGGGGAATCACTGTTAGCAATCGGTATAGACATATGGCTTTTAATTTAACTGCAACCTACATTAGAAAAACAACACTCAACACACTTACCTTCCTCTCATGCCCTTGGTAGCGCTTGCACTTCCTACACTACGGTGGCTCGGCTGGTAACAAAACACGAAGCACAAACGAGCGCTTTTTGAGTACTTCGTACAACGTCGTGGATTTACCAGGAGAGGTCGTTAAAGCTTTTTGTAATGGCATTCAGATACGGAAAGCGCTCACATGGCACACACACACTCATACACACAGAAACATTTTCTGAAAAAAAAGAACGAATGTATTGTTTGAATCTAATTCATCTGCAGTCGAGGTCATAGACATCAGTGATTCAGGTAGTCAACCATTAATTCATTCAAATAGGTGTAAGGATACAGCTATCTGTCATCAACACAGCACAATTGACACAGGATTGTGCACACTTCACAGACACATAAATACACTTAAAAAAGAACACGAAGGCAGTGGCATGTGCATATCACATCAACATCAATCGTTAAACTCCTAGCGTGTTGATTTGGTGATTCAAATACATTGAGAGGCTACAAACAGGGGGAGGGGGGAAGGGGGGAAGGGGGGGGACTAAAAGGGGAATGGAACCATGTTAGGTTGGAGAGTGATTGAGTCTAATAAGCTGCTCAACAGCAGCGCGCCACCAACATTCTCCTGAAACCTCACAGGTGGATGGCAGGCTGGCCCACTTGCACTTCCTGCAGACCCCTGTGGAATACACAGCCTCTGAAGGAGGAGATTCTCCCCGTCTTAACTCAGTGGCAATGTTTGTTCACCTGAGCAACACTCCTCTGGCTGTTGGGGTTGGCCAGCCAGGAGGACAGCTGCTCCAGAGCCTGGGTGGGGAGGCGTGGACATCTTTTGCAAGGTGCTCCCCCTGCGGAGTGACTATCCCTCACCCCGTAAAACCCATTGTGAGGGAGGGCCGTGTTTGTTCCCAAGCTGCAGGAGGCTGATGAGGTGCTGACAGGAGGAGGGGCTGTGTTATTGGTCTCCACTGTGGTTAGCCTGTTGGCTGTCAGAAGCTGGAAGGAGAATCTGGTTTATGAGGATCTGGAAGGGGCCGTCTCCCATGGATAAACACAGATTGGAAGCTTGTGTTGTTTGGCCGGATCTTTGTCGTGGTTTTGAGAGGGCCACATCCTTTCCCTGGGCTCACTGGTGTTAGTCTGTGGACTCCACATTTGTCCTCTGAAAACAGTGCAATCTGCAAGCCGGAGGACCAAGAGAGGATCCAGGAACAGTTAGAGCTGGGTCTTTGTGCTAAGATGCTATCCCACACACCCCCTCCCCCCAGCAATGCAAATAAAGCAGATATTCCATCAGATCGACTTGTTTTGGGAAGAACGTTCACAAGCAATGTCCCAAAGGGCTTCACACACAACCAACTTTCACCCTCAGACAGATGCAACGCATTGAACTTTATCCATCGATGCCACAGGGGGTGTCAGGGATACAGACAGATTTAGTTCAATGTTTTGGGAAACACAGTAAAAGCGCCATATTTGAACCTGTAAGCCTTAATTCCTCTGTAATTATAATACGTGCTACCGTGCCCTTTGGATCTGAAACGGAGCAAAATGAAGAGAAAATGGCCGGGATCCTCTCCCTCTCCTGGCTCTCATGTGAGCAGAGAACACGATTGCCCGGTGCAACGACGGCTTTCTTCTGATTCCCCCTTGTTCTCTCTACCTTCATTGTGTGTCCTTTCAGATTCATCACCAGGTAAACACGGTGGCAGGCTGCAAACCTTCAACCCAGAGCCGTTGTCACAGCTGTACAGAATAAAGCCCTGAGTCTTACTTTGGTATGTTTGCTGTCACTATGAGCAGTTGGCAGCAGACATTTTTAGGGTGTCCTCCAATGAAAAGACTCTTTCTTAATTTTGCTTTGATAAATCACAAGCTTAACCTATTGCCCCTTTTTTCAAATAGTTGTATGTTGCTCAGGGCTCAAGGGTTTTATGGCAGACATGATCCAGTGGATTCCTCTGTAGCACATAGGCAGCCCTTGCCATTGTAACAAAATGCTGTAGACGTTGCTACATTTTCTTTTGGTATTCAGAATGGTTATTCATATAGTTCCATACATGTGAAAGTACCATGTGTAAATGTACTGTCCTAACAGCTCTCATAAATTCTCTAATTTGGTCCATGGACTAACAGTAACACCTTGATTAACAAAATATAGAAACAAGTATGAAACCATATTTTTTTAATTGATTTTTAAATCAGTACAATAATCCCATACTGCACACCTTTATCAATTGCTTGTGATTAAATCCGAATGAAAAACTATTAATGTGCCTTTTTTTAAAGATTAATTTTGTTTGAATGTGCCATTGAGTGTGAAGATAAATACATTAGTAAACTACTCCATTAAGCCTTCTTTTTATACGTTTCTTTCTCCCAAGGTTATCAGGAGTTGGTGTTATATCCATGACATCTCTGGTGATCAAATCTTTGGCATTTCAAACATGCAAAGGCTTGATTTATGAATACAACGATGGGCAGAATAGCCCTGTTTCCAGTTTTGTGCTAATAATGCAACACCATCACACATAGGCCTACATATTGCATGGAAAAATATACAGCGTTTGTGAGACAAAAGTGCCATGATTAAAGTATTCTGTCTTTCAGAGGAAAACTAGAAGTTGTCAAACAACTTTATTGTTGACTTGGGTTATTTCGAAATAATGGAGCACAGAGTTCAACACATGTGTCAGCGTGTCCCTTTATCATCCTCGGTGAATTAAATCGATGGACCCCTGGACTTGTATTGCTCAACAGTTGAATTTGTCACGCCTAAATCCTCGTTATTTGTAAGGCTGTTTTGATAGGCCAATTGTTTTACAACGGTCAAACATTTGACATAAAACTCGTGATATTAGATGTATTGTAGGCTAATGTAACAATCATCATTTGCAAACCAAACGAGGACCACAGAAGTGACATTCCTTACTGACACAATGGGTAAAGAAATAGGTAGACTGAAGTCACAAATAAAAGGCTTATTTTGGCGGTAAACCAACGGTTTTAAGGCATTAATTACTTTAAAACGGTGTCAGTTTCAGCGGTCAGCAGGTGTCAGGCTGCAATGAAGAACTGCTGCAAGTGTCTCGGTGTGAGCAGATTATTCTAATAGGCTGTAGGGCGCACATGGAGGTTAGGAGGCTGTAGGGCGCACAGGGAGGTTTGGAGGCTGTAGGGCGCACATGGAGGTTTGGAGGCTGTAGAGCGCACAGGGAGGTTAGGAGGCTGTAGGGCGCACAGTGAGGTTAGGAGGATGTAGGGCGCACAGGGAGGTTTGGAGGCTGTAGGGCGCACAGGAAGGTTTGGAGGCTGCAGGGCGCACAGGGAGGTTTGGAGGCTATAGGGTGCACACGGTGTTGGGTTTGGAGGCTGTAGGACACACAGGGAGGTTTGGAGGCTGTAGGGTTCACAGGGAGGTTTGGAGGCTGTAGGGTTCACAGGGAGGTTTGGAGGCTGTAGGGCGCACAGGGAGGTTTGGAGGCTATAGGGTGCACACGGTGTTGGGTTTGGAGGCTGTAGGACACACAGGGAGGTTTGGAGGCTGTAGGGTTCACAGGGAGGTTTGGAGGCTGTAGGGTTCACAGGGAGGTTTGGAGGCTGTAGGGCGCACAGGGAGGTTTGGAGGCTGTAAGGCGCACAGGGAGGTTTGGAGGCTGTAGGGCGCACAGGGAGGTTTGGAGGCTGTAGGGTTCACAGGGAGGTTTGGAGGCTATAAGGCGCACAGGGAGGTTTGGAGGCTGTAGGGCGCAGAGGGAGGTTTGGAGGCTGTAGGGCGCTCAGGTTTGGAGGCTGTAGCGTAGAACAGAGCTGAACCACAGCAAGGCAAGGAGCCAACGTCATCCAACCACTTCTGTCATCGTCAGTCTCTCTGTGTGGAGGTACAGATAGGAAGACAGTGAACTCATGATCCAGCCTCCGGGCAACAAGAACACTACTAACCCTGGGTTACCCCAATCTGTTTCTGGGGCACTTTTGAATCTTATGCTGTGAGGAGGTTTGAAGAAATACATTTGGTTTTGGATTGTCCACAATGCTGAGTGCTGTCAAAATGGAAGGACATGACCATTCAGACTGGAGCTCCTACTACACAGAGCCAGAGGTAGGTAGACTTTATATGTCTATTGCTGTATATACAACTCAATATTAGCCCTGAGATAATATTAACTTTGTGATCAAATATTGACATGAGGCGCCTCCGGAATCCTCCCCGGTCGTTTCGCACTGTGATTTCACATTTCACCATATGGAAGACGAATAAAAAAAGGTTGATTTAAAAAAAAACGTCATCGTTCATTTGTGAAACGTTTATTGTAGCCTGTATTTTCTGTATCCTTTAAAAATGTCTATGTAGGTTTATTTAAATAGTTATTTCCTCTATCATATTTTACGCATACATTCCTAAATACTAGGGTCATTCAATAAATAAGGGGAATTCTTCGGTATAATGACTTCTAATACAGATAGAAGCTTACTTTTATTCATTTTAATTTTTTGTTTCACTTCTTTTTCACATGGATGTAATTTTGTAATTTGTAAAAAAAAAAAAAAAAAAAAGAATTACAAAAAATACGTAAGCTTCTATCTGTATTAGAAGTCCTTATACCGAAAAATTCACCTTATTTATTGAATGACCCTCGTATCTAGGCCTAGGCTACATCCTACATTTTGTGTTATTGTTTAATCGAAGTCCTCGTAACGATTTGCTAATCTGATCGGGAGGCCTTAATTTATTTTTAATTGATAGGTAACTTTGCCATTCTCCTTCTGGCAGGGGGACTACCAATGGAAACTAGCCTTTTGGCTATAGCTAATTGGGTGCATTTACATTTTATCTGTAAAATGTAAATTAATGTATACTGTCCCTCTATAACAAATAATAAGTAAATAAATAATAAATTAAATAATAATACAATTTAAATTAATGTATACTGTCCCTCTATAACAAATAATAATAATAAGTAAATAAATAATAAAATAAAATTATTGTGCCTCGTTGTTCTAACGTCCTTCTCCTTTTCCCTTAGTGCTACACCACAGTTGGAAACATGACCTCCGGACTTGGGATGAACTCCATGAGCCCCTACATGAACATGCCTGGGATGGCTTCTTCTGGCAGCATGACAGCCCCCCCTATGAACATGTCATACGTGAACACGGGTGTAAACCACTCCATGGCTGGGATGTCACCTGGCTCTGGGGCCATGCATGGCATGGGGGCCGGGATGGGGGGGATGGGGGCCACCCTAAACCCAAGCATGAGCCCCATAAACGCCCAGCCTCCATCCATGAATGCCCTGACTACCTACAGCAACATGAGCGTTATGAGCCCCATGTATGGACAGTCCAACATAAGGTCGAGGGACCCCAAAACATACCGTAGAAGCTATACCCATGCCAAACCCCCTTATTCCTATATTTCTCTCATTACGATGGCCATACAGCAGTCTACCACAAAGATGCTCACATTGAATGAGATCTACCAGTGGATCATGGACCTGTTCCCCTTTTATAGACAAAACCAGCAACGCTGGCAGAACTCTATACGCCATTCACTGTCATTTAATGACTGTTTCCTCAAAGTTCCCAGGTCACCAGACAAGCCTGGAAAAGGCTCTTTTTGGACTCTTCACCCGGACTCAGGGAATATGTTTGAGAACGGCTGCTATCTGCGAAGGCAGAAGCGTTTCAAGTGCGAGAAGCTGGAGTCAGGAGGCAGAGAGTCAGGAGGCAGAGAGTCAGGAGGGAAGAGGTCCGAGGGTGGATCCAACAGCAGCTCGGAAAGCTGCAACGGCAACGAGTCACCTCATCCCATCCCTGCTGTCAAAGAGGTTCAGAAAACGGAGTCGAAACACCGACCAGCGATGAGCCCAGTGCGCGCAGCCTCTCCTCCTCTTCCTCACCATCTTCTGCCTCAGCATCATTCGGTTCTCCTGCACGAAGGCCACCTGAAACCTGACCACCACTACTCTTTCAACCACCCTTTCTCCATCAACAACCTCATGTCGTCGGAACAGCAGCATCATCATCATCATCATCTTCATCCCAAAATGGACTTAAAGACATATGAGCAGGTGATGCAGTGCGGCTACGGGGCCCCAATGACAGGGGGGCTGATGGGCTCCATGTCTAAAACAGGCCTTGACCTTTCGACCCCTACAGACACATCATACTACCAAGGTGTGTATTCCAGGCCAATTATGAACTCCTCTTAATTGAATCTTTCTAAAACATACATTCTGCCAACTAACAATTTGTACATATGTCTGGACACGAAAAACAACCTATTGGACCATTGAGAGGACGAAAATGGCCTGATTACTTTTTTTCCCCCTGAAGGATTTAGCCAATTTGTTTTCTAAGATAATTCATATTTGTAAAACTTGATGCTCAATGCCATATCCGTTGTGTTACCTATTTGATTATTTTATGTGTAACTTTGTACTCATGTAGCAAACAAAAAATATATATTAAAGTATGTCTTCATTGTTTTTGATGGTTTCTATAATGCAATTTATGGCACTCTAAGAAAGGAATTGTCAAGATTACTCTATAGGCCTACAGAAAGGGATCTGAAGACAGAGAAAGGGAGAATGCATGTTTGCAAATGAGCCTATACAACAACGACGGGAGTAGGCTAGTTTTTGGCAATTTATTGAAACGACATAGATATTTGCGTTTCTAAATTTGACAGTAAAAGCGTAAATAATAATTTTGTAATTAGAAGTAATATTTTGGGGGATCATTTTAATTATTCAAATAATTTAGGGGGTTAGAATAAATAATTATTTAGATCATTTTAATTATTAAAATAATTGAGGGGGCTATTTGCAACAACAGAAAAACGTATCGAATCCTTGAGTGAGTGAGAACAGTCGTCCATGAAGGTAAATGCTCCAGTTCCTCACCTTTCATCCCCTTCACAGTGCATGGGGCTGAGCTCAAGCCACTTAAGGTTGGACTTGGTCCCCACTGATCCCGTAACTGATAAAGGTAGAGACACGTCCCACTAGGAACAGGTCAGCCTGGACTCTGGCCAAAGGAACAAGCACATTAATTTCATTTAATTTAATTTTAAAGGTCTTGCTAGGCTTCATTCGCACCCCATGTTACCCAAGGTGACAGTATAATGGGATAATAATCTGCAGGCTGAATGGATTGGCTGGATTTACATGTTTTCATGGTTACATCTGTCACATAATAGACGTAGAAATAAAACTGTTTATTGTTTTCCTATATAGGCTTAATGCAATGACTTTTAAACAATCTTTATTTCGAAAGGATATCCTAAATATTTCATTTGTGACTTTTTTTCTGAACAAAATGTTGCAACATCATTCAGTATTGATGTCAAAACAGTGGTTCTTCATCAAAACGAGTGATAAAGCCTAAATGCTGGGACGGCTGCAAATTAATGAAATAAGATAGAAAGAGGCCATATTAAAATAGAAAATATGTAGGCAAAATGTTGCTGTCAAATAACCAATAGCATAAACGAATAGGACTACACCGTTTTTTTGAAAATTAAGAACATTTCATCAACAGGAGTGACAATTCAAGTACATTATTAAGACTATTTTTTTTTAAATCACAGGTTATTTTTGTTTCGTTTACATTGTTATAAAAAATGTATTTCATGCGATAGAAGTGAGATTTAAGTATGTTGATGTCAAAATTCAGACACAGAGTCAGGATCTCTGAATAGTTTATTTTTCTCTGGTTCCAAGGTTTTTCTATCACTTAATATTAAATGTATGTTCACGAATTATATGTTCATTTCTGAGTTCCTTGGCAGGAAAAATTGAGGCTTCACAAGACTTCGAAAATAGAGGACAAATAATCAGTCTCATTAATTTAGTGTCTTTTTTGAAAATCACTCGCAACACCTCTAACAATTTATCAACAAAATTCCTGTAATTGCTATGCAATCAAATGAAATAACGGATGGGCTATAATACGATTCAATTAGTAGGCCTTTGCCAGAAACGCAATTTTCGCAAAAGAAAGTGCATCAGATTTTGAAATGATAGAAAATTCGGGTGTTGTGCAACAAATTCATCCTTGTTTTGGTCCCTGCAAATTCGAACTGAGATAACTCATAATAGGCCTGCTTGGAATTGAACCACCAGCCCTGCTGCGTTGACTAGTCTAGGCGGTGATTTGCTGTGTAGTGAGATTGGGAACACCCAAGTCGTTGTTTCCTGGGTGATTTCTGCAACCCATTTTGCAAACAGTACAGCTTTTGGCATCTGTGGGAATGTCCACTCTAGTTTAATGGAGGGCACTGAACAGACATTGGACAGACATGTTTGAAAATGCCGTTGTGAGAATAGATTTGTATTGTCTTACTGTATTTTTTTTAGCTCAACATAAACAACACCAAAATGAATAAATGTGCGTATACTGGTAAGTATATAATTCCCCACCAACAAAACAAACTAAACTGCTGAAGAAGATGGAAAAGCACCAGGATGCAAAGGGTCCGAATGTGAGTGAGAGGGAGGGAGAGACTTGACTTGCATAGGTTGATCTCTCTGGCAGCCTGGTGTGAAATTCCTGACATTGGGGGAGCCTTTCATGGGCTGGCGGCATAGTGGCATTTACCTTCTGGGGAACGGAGCACTCGGAAAGGGAGAAGAGAGTCAACATTTACCCCATTGACTGTGGTTGAGAGGCCTGAGGTCTGAACCAGCCCTGACCCCCTCAGTCCCCCTTCACGTTCTCCTCACGGCTCTCACACTGGGTCAACACTCAGTCAATCCATCAATAAATCCATTCCTTCTATCCATCATGTGGACAGTGAGCTTTCCTCAGCTGCTGACAGGCTCCTGTCAAGAGGCCGCATGCCATAAAACCATGAGAACCTTCTGCCTCCTCCATGTGAGAGAACAGCAACGGGTATAAGTACAGCGTATCGTTTTATCATCGTCAAGGTTTTAAACGTTCCTTTATTTCTTGAACGGATGTCGACAAGTGAAACCAATCAACAATTTGAGAAGTTCCAGGATCTGGCGTATGTTGCTGCAATTAAAAACATCCCTACCTAAGCCCCCTCTGTGAGAGAGAGAGAATAGGCTACCAGTGGGGTTCTAAGTCAGGCGTAGTTTTCAAAGTGTGTGGATGTGTATTGTGTTGCACTGAAGTAAAAGCCTCTGGGTTGCCTTCCCAGACAACTGGCCTGAAGCCTAATGTTCCAAGGGCTGATGACCAGTGCGGTCAGGGAGGATTCTAGTGGCGTGGCAGATTAAGGCCAAAGGCCATTGTAATGCATCCAAATCCAGATTTATCAGATGGGATTGGACCTTGTTTCACCATTAGCAATCGAAAGACCCCCAGAGGAGACATTGAGACAATAACAAGACACAAGATTTAACAGCGTTCTCCATGTCAAGAGACAGAGTTCCCTGCCGCAGACAAGCTCCGTTCCCCAGTCAATAGATCACAGAGACACTCTGCTTTGTGGCAAGACACGGCCAATACACAAACAACAGAAAGAAATTGTCTATTGAGGTTCTGCTGAGGGAAAAATATATGTATACTGGGACAAAATGTCATTTTGTCGCTTAAACAGGACACAAAAGCTTGCAAACATGACAGAAATTGTATGAATCAGGGTTTGTCAGGTATTGACGAAGACGCTCATAGGTATCAATGGAAATATGCTTATGAACTATTTTTTATTTCTTGTGGCATGTTGACAGATCGTAAAATACAGAAAAAGAGTCTGGGAACAGGTTCTGACCTGCCTTTGAGCATAGTCAGTCACAGGGCGGATACAGACAAAGTGGATTATATATTAACCCCGGCTCCCTACTGGACCTCAGACAGGATCGATGGCTGGATGCTGTGTGTATGTAGGACATGAGCCAGGGATATTGGATGCGTCTGTTATTCATTAGACATTATTTGGTCAAAATGGATGTCGACACCCCCATCCTCGGCACAAACAGTACCCAGAGAAATTCCAAGAAATAGGCATTTAAACCCATTGAGCTTTTGGCAATAATTAAAAAAAAACAAAAACGGTTTGGCTCAGATTATTTCTGTTTGGAGATGAAAGCAGGCAGACGATGAGAGGCAGAGGCATATTATCACTAGGAAACATTTAAGTGAACATTTGGTGATAAAGGTGGCCAGCCCCCTGGCTTAAAGCAATTAATTCAGTATCCTGACATAAACTCCTGGCTCCATTGACAGCTTGGAGCTGAAATAAAAATGCGAGTTCTCCTGGGAACAGAAGAAGATGGCAGGCTCTTTTCTAGACTGTTTGCTCACTGGTCCTGAGAGCAATCTTCTCCAGTCAGAATGAAATGCAAGGACACAAACAATGTGCCGGGGAGGAGAATGGAGGATGGCGAATGAACAGTTTGGACTATTTGCTCAGCAGAAGGGCAGCCACAAAGGCTGGGCGATAGCTTTCCCATGAATCAAGCGCGGTGTCTTAAACTCCCTTTGTTACCGTGGGTTTGCCACCCTTCTGTTAGATAAGACCAGGGATGCCATACGCCTCTAAACATCCCCTTTTTTTTCTGTGAAACTGTAAAGTCTCGTGTCTACATCTGCACAATCAACTCTTCATTCTCCTCCATCTCGCTCATTATCATTCCAGCCTTTTGTTTTACGGTCCGAGTTCAGACCTGCACGTGTCATCGTTTATTTGTGGCTTAAGCTGCTCTTGGAGAAGCCAGGAGTTCTGGCTGGCCGCTGCTCACAGCTTTTGCACGCCTCGTTGATAAGAAAAAACAACGTTCTGCCTGATAGTTGAGTGAGAAGATTCACAACCCCAGAACCCTGCCCATAAACCTGGGCACAGAGCAAGCAGACATTGACGGTGGTAATAGTTGAATGAATAAAAAGCATCTTGACTCATAGTGCATTTTGCATCCCCAATGACCCGCCCATCCCCACCAAAGCCCCCCACCAAAGCCCCCCCCATCCAAATCACGCTGGGTGGCCAGACCTGGGGTCTGAAAGGCATACAGATCGGCGCCTAAGCTCTCTTTGCCTTAAAGAAGCGACATTGTACGTCTCAGTGAATGGCCAACAGCTGTTTATCTAGCGAAAACTCAGTATTGAGATGTGCAAGAAGTTCTCTGTGGCCTGAGTTTTTGGGTGCTCGGAAGCTAACTTCTACAGCCTCTGTAATGCTTGCTGTAAACATGCACCACTATGTAATTAATAAGTTCTTGACTCATTCATAGATCTTCCATATTGGTTGTTAGAGATAGATAGGTAGCTTTTTCATCCCTATATTTCTTCATGCTTTATTGTTCGTGTCCAATAGGTAGACTACTGTCCGTCGGAGACTCACCTTAAATTTGTAATTTTTTCATATAAAAGCTCTTATAGCTATTCCCTTGTCACTTATTGGTTCTCACGATGTATGTTTCAGAATCTATAAGCCTGCTATGTTTGGGGGTCTATCACGTTGCTATGCTCAGTGACCGATGCTCTCTCTTGTAAGTCGCTTTGGATAAAAGCGTATGCTAAATGAATAAATGTAAATGTAACTACATCAACCTGGTATACAAACATCTGATGTAATCATACCGGACTTTAAAAGACCTGTTAATGTTCAACTTCACAGAGATCAAAGAAAGATAATTTATCAAGAGGCACATCTTAAATGCTCTCTCCTTTCATGAAAACAACGATGCAGAAACTTAATGGCCAGAATCCAGCAGCAGTCCTGCCCTGTGCAGACAGAGAACACACCAGTGATACGGCGCGTGGACGACATGCGTGTGAGGTGACATCGTGACGTGGTTCAGAGAGAGACGCACGGGTACATTCTCTCAGACTGAGGTACCGGGCGGTGCCCGATTCTTCGTGGTTCGCCGATGTTGAAACACGGAGCTGTTCACTGAACTTCACCGCAGTCCTTTTCCCACTCCTCACCTCACATCAGTGCTTCGCTTGAGAATTTAACAACATTCACAGATAATCTACGTTGTGCATGTCAGATGCTCACGCTTAACTAATGACCCGGGGTTTTTACCAATTTTACCAAGCAGTTTATGGTGGGACCTGAATTTGACCTTAAAATAAATTAAAATCTCCGAAGTGTAAGAAACTCTGAAAGTCCAAAGTGATTCAGTAACATGGCTTTCCTTCTGGAATGTTCCGCTCCAGTGTTGAGAAAGTGAGGACTCAGTAAACAGCCTTCAGAGCACAATGCCCTGGGTGTGAGAAGCAGATGACTCAAACATTCCAGGACAGTTCAATGTGTAGGATTCCAGCCTAATAATGTTGACTTTATTTTGGGAGATGTCTGTAAGGCTCGATAATAACATATTTATAGAAGTGTTTTTTTTTGTTTTTTTACAACATATTCCAAACAACCTCGATATTAATGCCATGCAAGAACTGCCATTACGCAAACATTTATGCGGTTATGCTTTTTCAATGACAACATTCCCATTTGGCTGTGCACACCTATCCATGCCGCTTCCGAGTTAGCGAGAGGGGTATTGTGATGTCTACCATCTGAGAGCAGAGCGATACGGGACAGACTTATGAAAGATTTAACACCAGGCCCTAAGCTGTGAATGTGTCGGTGCTCCCTGACGCAGCTTCCCTCCCAGTGTTGTAGACCCAGGGGCCGTGCATTCTGAGTGAATGTCCGACGAAGATAAGAACGTGTGTAAAAGCTTCCCTGAGAGGCGTAAAAACAAAGGAGGAGAAGAAAAAGGCCCCTGTATGAAGGAGGCTCTTAACCCACGTCTTACCTAGCTCCCAGGTTATGACCTCACAATGGCACCAGAAAGGTATGCAGGCAATGTTTAACAAGACATCCATCTTACCTGGTCCCTCCCCATCAAGGACATTTGTTTTACAGTCATTAGGGTCCTATTTTAAGATGCTCACATGTGCCGTCATTCCAAAGGAGTCGGTGTGCGGTCGCACCTTTTGATAACTCTTTCACAATTTGGAAACGTTGTTGGCTACGCTCACGCCTAAAAAGCTAAGCGCACAATATTCAATGACATTCACATTTAGTCATTCAGCAGACGCTCTTATCCAGAGCGACTTACAGCAAGTACAGGGACATTCCCCCTGAGGTAAGTAGGGTAAAGTGCCTTGCCCAAGGACACAACGTCATGTAGCCACAGCCGGGAATCTAACTCATAACCTTCTGATCATGAGCCCAACGTCTTAACCGCTGAGACACCTGACTCCCTGTTGAGCATAATGACCTTTCTCCCAGGTTTTGGTAATTCAGGTAAGAATCCAACCAAGGATGGCAACAGAGATTGCAGGGAGCACTGGAGAACTCATAACCGTGACACATGCAGGATATTGCAGATATAAGAACAGCGTGTTTGGTGTGTGGACATAACAGAAAGCGCTAACCGACAGGAGCACGATATCTGATGCGGCGCGACTCTGTTTACTACCCGAGAGTTTACGACTTCATACAGTAGTTTCACGTAAAACAGGGCAGGCCAGGTGCGCCATGATAACACAGGGTGTGCTCTCCATAAAGATCCAAAACGCATAAACCAAACCAGACAGATGTCGCCACTGTCTGTGTCAACACCACTTCTCCGTAATTGACTCAAACTCATTCTAACCGGCCAGTAAAGATCTTACGGGATACAGGAGAGCATCCAAAACCTTGCTTAACGCCCATTCCAGAAACTTACAAGGGTCCACAAATCTCCACGTGGGGTCTGATTTCACAAGGCTAGGCAGGGCTTGTCCCAGGGAAAAACAGACCAGCTCCACGGAAAGGCCCCACCAAAGACTATAGGGCCAAAACAAGGCATTTCTGAGAATCCGATCGCTCCTTTGGCAGCGCGTTCATATCACTCGGCGTCAACCCACAGCACAACCCACAGCGTCCCCTCCACCCTCTTTGATGGGGGGTTGGGGGAAGAAGGAGGAGGAAGAGGAGGGGGGGGCTGTGGTAAATGATTGACCCGACACTCCCACACTCTACAGTTCCTCTAGGGTTTTGGCTGGGTCTGTTGACACAGTGGAGTTTCATGCTATTCCGCCGCCCCAACCCCTCCCTTAACTTCTCTTTTAAACTCTTCAAGTTCCACGACATACCACTCAGGCTTGGCTTGGGAGGATATCACACAAACAAATGATGGGTTCACCAGGGCACATAAGAGTGCTTGATTGCCGCCCCACCGACAAAGACTTGCGGAAAGAGAGAATGGATTCGGGGACGGATGAATGAGGGCCTGTTTTTAGCGGCTTCATTTCCTGCATCCAATAAAAGCACTTGACGGCCCTGGAAATGAGCGTTCAAGTTCTCGTTCACAGCAGGAATTAAGACAGCGCTCCTGGGCCCCTTTTAATTAACACACATTTATGTCACCATACACAAGTAAAATGAGATAACGACCCAGCCCAACTAGTACAAGGTTGTCATTGTCAACTGTCATTTCAGCGACCTCCATTTTGGTGTCATTTCTACAGTATGATGTCCAGGCTAAACTGCCATTTCACAACAGAGCCTCATGCTTTATGTTTGAGAAGATCGTGGACTGGACTGATTCATTTGAAATCCTTGAATCCATCTAAAACCTTTCCAATGTTTTTAGTTGAATACCAGCAAACGATGGCCACCTCCAATGCTCCTAGCATGGCCCACTGAGAGTGAACTGAGAAACATGGAGGCTTTGCACGGAGATAAATCCGGTCCTAAAGCTAATATGAAATATCAGCGTTCTCTTCAATAGGGCTGAGCGGGGACAAAAGGAAAAGGAAAGGTGTCCATTAATCATTAACTGTACTAAAAGCCTATGTCTTTGTACTCCCCCGGTGCCTGGGTTATCTGGCTGCACTGTGACAAGCCGGGGCCTTTTTCTAGTAGATTGGGAAAAGCCAGTGAGCAAACACAGGTGTTTTGGAGTCAGTGGCGCTGTCAGGGACAACCGCAAACACGAGCGGTAATGCCTGATCCAATGAGACACTGTGTTTGCCTGCTGCTTTCTGGTGATCCAGCGCTTCAAGCTCCCCCGCTCCTGCCCCCCCACCCCCTCCCCTCTGCGCCTCCCTTCCCTCCCACCGTCGTGACGATTCGCCCCACGCAGTTCAAACGTGTAAAGGGGATGCTGGGAGGAAGCAGAGGCTAAGGCATGCTAGCTAACCCTCGCTAGCTCGCGGCTGACAGAATAAGGAAAAGCTAGCTAGAACGGCTAGCGAATGACGGGCAAACTGATTCATGCTTAAAAGCCCTCAGAAACAAATGTATTCCACTCAGCTGGGGCTGTATGATCCTGACCTCTGCCAGTGAATGTAGACAGCATGTGAGATTTGCTCCCCAGGGCCAACCGCATGGTTTAAATGGCTGCATTTAGACCCGTCGCAATGGATCAACACAATCACATAATCACCATGCAATGCATTATGCAGCAAACTGCACACAAAAAAAAGCCGCAGCATACCGTTTTCATGAATACGGGTTATGCATAAATTGACGTTCTAACCATTTCAAATCATTTCTAAGACGTCTCTCTTCCATGACGTACAGAACTGTGCTTTTGCCTGGCACACGCCAGACTGGCTGTCCTTTTTTTCTGTTCAAACACCTACGTGTTTGTCCTTCATCCATCTGTGTTTCAATTCACAGCAATCGCTGTTGCTGTAAACCAGGGAATTATCAGTAAAACAACGATAAAGATGTTGGATGTAAACACACAGAATCAACAGATGAGAGGGTGTGAGGTTGTAAAGGAAGGGTCACAAGGAAATGAGCGCGGGCCCAGGTTCGCTAATCCAGCAGCAGAGGCAAGCGGGAGGATAATTCATCTCAGATTAAAACAACGCCCAGACAGGGAGGAGGGGGGGGGGGATGGTTACCGTTGACTGAAATATGCATTGGAGACATCTTAGATCAATGCCGGGTTTCGAAAGGAGTGTGATGTGCATGTGATGGGCTATGGAATGACTGACATGCTGACAACCTGCAAGATTAGGTGTGTAGATGAAGTAAACACACTGATTATGACAACAGTAAATGAGGGGCCAAGTCATTAAAGGGGCTTCCAGGTAAGTGATAAATGTTCATTTCAGTCATACTCTATCACTTTGTGGTTTTGTCTTTCTCAAATCAAAGCATATCTGTGAATTGTATCTCCATTGTATAGCGAAAGATCCTGTTAGCAAATCCCCGGTCGCTGAAGATCCCCCATCCCTGAAGGGTCTCCCACTCTTGAAGTCACCCCCAACACACTTTCAGACACTCCATGTTCACAATGCATTCGTGCTACAACAGCTAGTGGATCAATCCCCTAACAAGGCAGGCACTAGGACACGGGCGAATAAGGCAGGAGGCACCTCAACTTGAACTCAGCAGTCCTGCCTCCAGAGTCTGTATTGTTGGGTCTGAGATGCATCTGCTCCCAGACGCAGGCAGAGCGGCAGGATCTGGACACGGCTGCTGCCACCGTCACGCACCAGCTCTGGCCAGCGATGGGTGTTCGACTGAACATGCCTGCTGACAGAACACAACGACAGCAGAAACACCCACTCTGAAGTGGCTAGGTGTCCCCCCCCCCCTCAGAGTGACCTGCCTTGCTGCCCTCTAACAGCACTGGGCGGGGTGGGGTGGGAGAGAGCATGCGAGCACATGCCGCGCACACACACAGAGTTCCGCACACGCTAATCCCATGTACATGCATGCACGTTGGTGCGGCTTTGAAGTACGACGAGAAGAGAAAGGGTTGGAGGAGGAGGATGAGGAGGAGGAGGAGGAGGAGGCGGGTGTTGTGTGTTGGATGAGGCAGCTGGTTGTGGCTAGGGGGGGGGTTGTCACCTGTATCCCAGGTAAACAAGGCCTGGCCTTCCCCCCAGGAGCCAGCTGCAAGGCTGGGGATCCCTGTGCTGGGGGAGGGCAGACCGGAGGAGGGGTAAACACTCTCAATGCCAGGCGACCTGTCTGGGAGGTGTCTGGGTGGCAGAGACACAAAAGAGGCTGATGATGTAAAACAAACACGCCGCCTCGTGTCCCAGGAAATCAACACAGAAGCATGATGGGACTGACAAGTACACATAATAGATATTACATCTATTTAGTGAGTGCCAGAATGTGTGAAAAATATGTATATTTTTGTTCACAGAAATACTTTATTTAATCCAGTAGGTCTAACCTATGTATTTGACACACTATCATCTATATAAAATATTTACTTAATGTTTTGAATAATCAAATTATCTAACTTGGCTACCAGTTGGTAGAAGTCAGTAAAATAACTGTTTCCAACTGATAGATCTTTGTCATTTTCACAGGTACAATGAAATTAAAAGTGCTTCAGTTCAGTGCATTTGATGTCCATGCATTCGATGACATTCTAGTCAAGAGCTAAAATTACTCAAATAAATAAGAACAAATATACCTAAAAATAAATATAAATAAATATACCTAAAACAAAAATGAAATCAGTTGCAAAAATTAAGAATTAATTATTGCAAAGATTACTCAAATACATTTCCATAAACACACAGTCATACATCCACAGTGCACATTATTTTTTGGCAGCAACAAACCCCCAAGACAACCGATTAACCAGGGGCACACAGGGTCAGGAGCCAGACTGCTAACTATAAACCACATAAATAAGATAAGGCCTGTAAAAAAAAACATCTAAAATATAACAGTACCCAACAGTAAAGTGGAGGCATCTTTTCAAGGCTATTAAAGAGGGTGACAAACTGCCACTCCATCACCAAAATGAATGGCATAACTGGCTGTAAAAATGCCTCTCGACAAGACAACAGCACAATGCCAGAATGAAGTCTCACAAGAGCGAGAAGTTGTTGAGCCTCGCTGAACGTTCTTTCACAAAAGGAGGGCCGTTTGGAGGAGTTGGTACCGGCCATTAACTGGCGCACAAAAGATCTCTTTCAGTGGCTCCTCACCTTACATTTACTGTGGTGTCATGATGCCACACACTTTTCACAGAGGAAATGTTGCCTTTGCAAAATTAATTCCTATTCATCTCCCTTCTTAGAGATTTAGAAACACACAAAAAAACACAGAATAACTAGATGGCTTGTACTGTATAGATATAATTAAGAGATAAAGGTATAAGACTGAAGTCCCAGATTTACTGGATATCAAACGAATCGATTTCTGTGGTAATTGGCCACGTCAGTTTACAATGTATGCTTTGTAGGTGGAAGAGAACAGTTTCAGAGTAATTGTGTGTTTGTGTGTGCAGACGTCCTCGTGTTTTGGACAGCGCGCTGGTATTTGCCCCAGATTCACCACAGTCAAATTTACAGTACTTCAAACATGTTTGGTCATAGTATTTGTTTAAGGCAAATACTGAGGGTCCCTGGATTGTCATTGGCGTACGTCCATTCACAAATCCAAGCCCAGTGCAACAGTGTTGAGATCCACGTCTAGCACAAATAACTTTCAAGATGACAGACAAGCGGGTGGAGGCTGAAAGAAGTGTGTCCGCACCCGGCGAGGTCACCTCTCTGCGACCTTTAGCGGGCCCGTTTCCATTCATCCCCATCACTTTAAGAGAGCCTTAGCAAAACAGTGGAGGTCCATGTAAATAACTTACACGGGAGGCAAACCGTGTCTGTTGGCTTACACCCTGTCCGCAATGTTTTCCTTTCCTGAAGTTTGTCCTGGAAAGCGATCAGGGCTTGATAAAGCCCACTGCAAATATGGGGACGATCGCCATCCACATGTCAAGGTTTACTCAGTGTGAACGAGTGTATATATGCACCGAAGGCAGGAGAGCGCCCAGACTCTGACAGAGATCTTGAAAGCTGGTGAAACTGAGGAGCTCCTCATGGGGGAGGGGGGGGGGGGGGGGGGGCAAGGTAATGAAAGAATGCAACGTTTCCCCTCGACGGCAAGGACGCTACTGAGGGGAGGAGAGTGCTGACCGTGCGCATACCTGAATGTAAGGATTACTCGCTAAGGTCAATAGATAAACAAAACAACCATGACCTGCCCTCACGCCCCTGTCCGAACACACGCAGCAATATTTCTCGTGGTTCAATGACCCAGGGTCCTAAAGTAAAGCCTACGCAGTGGTGTCATCGAGAGGCCCGTAGGCATAACTGTGCATTTGTCAGCTTGATAACGACCCCCTCCCCACACCTTTCCTATGCATGTGTGTGTAGCGATTGATCAATGATGCTAAGCGCTGCTTGTCTAAACAAGGCATTGATGGCTGAGGCTCTAGCGCAAAGCTTGGCCTTCGCCTGAGAAGCATGCAGTGCTTCCATTAGTCTTGGTCAGAGAAGACCGGCCGTAATTGCTATTCATATATTAGCGATCGCTCCTTAAACAAACCGTGTTGGCCCGTTGGTGGTTATGCTCCCCCATCCGCCCCTCCTCCTCCAACCCCCTCGCAGGGGGGGTTTGGAGAGGGCTGGTGGGGGGCTGGGGGGTGGGAGGGGGGGTTTGTCAGATCCAGGGCTCAGCAGAAACCTTGGAGATAAAGCCCCCTCTCTGCATACAAAGAGCTTCTCTCACATGGCTATCCGCAAGCTCCGCATCCCAGCGTTGCCAATCTCCACTTCACTCCATCGCCACCAGATAACAGGGTATTCAATGGTTATCTAAACGGTGGAGTGTTCTATCAGATCGTCACCTTATCAACTGATAAACGGCACAATAGTGACGAGGCCAGAGTGATCAGAGTTCGAGCTGGGATGAACAATGGCTCTGATGAAAACAGATAAAGGGCCTCCTTAGGGGTCAAAATAGCTGAACATCCATCTCCCCCAACCCCTCCACTACCTTGGTGGGATTCGCACAAATAATAAAGATAACGAAAAAAGAAAATCCCTGACGAGATTTACTGTGCGTAATATTAGCATGGGGGGTAACAGGAATCCGCCCCCCCCACGCAAAAGTGAAACTCCTCAACGGGCATCAAACGAGCGGTGAAACATCAGCTCCTTTTGCTGTTTTCACAATGTCAGCCATTCTCTCGGAGCTTAGCCGTTACAATTCCAACCAGGTATGAGAAGCTCTGGCTTGAAAGCTCCATCTTTACCCAGAGTCCTGAGCTCTCATCTGCTGCCTCCTGCGTGTGTCTGTCTGGCTTCGCATCTTTAAGAACCTGGGTGGCCTCGGCTATCTAAGCTCCCTCCCTCTAACACCATAAAGCCTTCATTTAGTGAACTAAGTCTACTATGACAGGGATCCTAGCTACAGTTAATCCCATCAAAATGGACCATCTTACACAGAGGACACAATGAAAGCGGCGGCGAACACAATGACAGCGATGTATTATGAGCGGAACTTGTGGGAAGGCTGAATTCAGGGGCCGATGACATAACACAGCCTTGGCGTAGAATAGGGAAGCCTCTCCACCTGCACCTAAAAACAACATGTCCACCTGCAACGCTTGTTCCGTTGCATCCTAGATACCGATATACAGTGGGGGCTGATAAGGAGGAGGAGATAAGCTTGTGGAGGCCTGTTCCGTGTCATTAAGAAACATGCTCATGCTTCTTATTTCCATGGCAACTTCAGTAGGCCTTGTTCTACCAATGACAAACGTTGGAAGGGCAGTAATGACCTGCCATCGTGCTCAGAGACTTTTCACAGGACGGGCACAGATGAGCATAAATGTCCACCATCACCAGTCTTTATCAATGTAGAAATTATTATTATTATTTTTTTTTTTGGACACATCAGCTCCACCAGTCTCACATCAGAGGGAGAGAAAAGAAACAGGCACTCCTAGACTCCAAGTTGTCATACCGCTCTCAAGTCCATAGCCAGACCCTTTTTTCGCGGTTTCCATGGCAATGGCAAAGCAGTCAACCAAGTGATTGCTTCCAATGAATTTTAGATAAGGCCCGAATGGAAGTGGCCTGATGTGATTTTAATTCAGAAGGAGGTCCAGTCCTCCCCCCCCCATATTTGAATAAAGCAAACAGGTCTGACGAGTGGCTCTGACAGACCTAAATGACATTGTCAGTGCAAAAATTATCAGCCAGTTTACAATCTGTTTGCTTATGGTGAGCAAACAGAATGTGCACTGCATAGAGCGGCTCCCTGAACAGCAGGAACTTTTGCTGGGGGAAGAAGAGAAAGAGGGGTGAGGTGAAGATTCTCTCTCTCTCTCTGTCTCTCTCTCTCTCTGTCTCTCTCTCTGTCTCTCTCGCTCTCTCTCTCTCTCTCTCTCTCCAGAAGGCTATAATCGATCCCATTTCAAAGCCTTTCCCTGGGAAATCAGATGAAAATATTCTGTACGATTTGGGATGTGAAAAGCATGGACACTAAGACAATCCAAAGTGCCGACACCAAGATGGGAATGCATGTGTTCAGGGAACGTTCCAGTGTTCAGTCAGTGACCCTGTGAGGACCAAACACTCTTGGCCTTTTTGAGTCACAGAGGACTCATAGAATAGACAGTACCCAAGCTAGGCTACCTGCTTATTTGGCTCTTTTCTGGATCCTCTCTCTTGGCCTGTTTTTCACACTTACCTCAGTCACTTCTGGGATGGTGTGTCAATATTAGCAGATTCCACATTTAGACACCTTGCATTGTTTATATATATATTTTTTTATGTTCAAAAGTTATAACTCTCAAGAAAGAGACTATGGGTCTTGGAAATGTAGACCTGTTAGTTTGGTACTTTTAGTGCATTTACACAGCCTTATCTGAGCTCTCATTAAGTACTCGATGATAAGATTGCAATGGACATGCATTTCAAGGACATACATTTTTATTTCATTATTTTGCAAATAGCATGAGCCATTAAAACCAAAAGTTATTTTCTTAAAAAAATTAAGCAACCTCATATTTCGCCTGCTGGATTACTTTCGGATGATTGGAAATGAAATTTAAAAACGAAGGTCAATGGGTTTAAATGTAAATAGCTGATTAAATTGCAACCACACAGATTTCGTTTAACCGAAATGTTCCTGAAAATATGGCTTGGGCCTCCGACCAGGAGCTGCTAATTAAACCTTTTTGGATAGTAAAGCCCGCAACAGTTACAGCAAAACAGCGAAATTTATAAAGATGATGAATGGAAGAAGAAGGCGATGCGAGAAACGATCACAACATGGCGGACAGAGGAAAAACACTTTGTGCAATTATTACTAACAAGAGGTTCCCTGACTCCTTCCTTTTATCCACATCTAATTTGCTCTTCTCCCGTTTCCTTGCTGTGACCGTCGCTCATAAAGAGGTGAACCATCATTCAAGTTGTTTGGTTAAGAGCGGGAAAATGCAAATGTGACGAAAGAATAAGACTTAGATTTACATATCAGCTTCAGCTCACACAGGCTATGTAAACATGCTGTTTATCTCTAGTGTCACTTTATGATTTGGGCAGAATATAAAACTGGACTGGACACGATTCAAAAGACCTGAATGAAATAGGCTACGCAGTTTTATGCTTATCTTAGTTTAACTAAATCCCCTGTAACATGACAAACCAGCTCTAATAACCCTGGTCACAAGATGGAACTGCTTGTCTAATATTATAATTAAGTGCACATCTGCAAGGTTTACTGTGTTACTTTAGCTCACAACGATCGTATTTATACTTATAAGTATACTACTACTACTACTATAGGCCTAGTCTACGTTTTAGACAATAACCATATTAGAAATGCACGTTTAATTTGATCACGCACTACCTATTTTTTAATTCAAACTATCTACACATAATACATTGTTTTTAGCGTAGCATAATAAACAAGTTGATTTGGATTAACAGTTCAATATTAAATTGATCGTAAAGCGTCTGTGAAATTCGATTAAAAAATGACATTGCGTCTTTTTTTTGATTGACAGGTGAATTAAGAGAAAGACGGCGCCACCTACAGGTCAGCATTAACAAACACAGGCTGCGGTTACAAGTGTAAATGAAATAATTACATGAATGATATTCTGAAAATTTGACTTATGTATAAGGCCATTCATGAATGAATGAATGAATGAATGTATAAGGCCACTCTGACGTTTTTTTCCTCAAATAATTTGTGGTAGTTTTTGGTGTATACCTGTCTCTCGTGTGTATACTTAAATGTTGGCATAAGGGGTGTGAAACGGAATCATCAGGAGAACTTTCACCATGACTAATGCAGACCACCCTGTTCTGAACACCATCCATCATTGTCAACTTGACCTTACCGCCACACCTGTGCTGACAGGATACGTTCAGAGGCTTATTGTTTCATTAACTACACAATGAAACACGTCTATGAATGTCAGAGGAGTTTCATGCAATGCAGGCAATTTTTTATTTGCAAAAATTACATTTGGTTTGGCCTTTATTTTAATTGTTAATATCATGCTTTTTATTGCAAGATGGACATCTTTATTTTGGAAACAACATATGAAAACCTCATTAAATCATTTGTTGTGCCAAAAAAATCTAATTGAGTCACATCGAAAAGTGTGGCTGTATAGTTATGTTTCCATTGACCTGGGATTTAGACACAACATAGTTCGGTAGCATTGGCTTTCTTCATGTCAGCCAAGTGGAAGTCTGGGCAACAAAAAATCCTTTAAGTCAGTAACCCTGCAGTGATCATGGGTTAGGCAGCACTTTATTACTACCAGCTGCCATGACACCCATCCAAACCAAGCCTTAATGTTCAAAGCCACAAAGGCATTTTCTGCCAGAAAGTAAAGCTTCATAAAGCCATTCTGAGGCTGTTTTCATCCTTCCTGCACACTGTACTAATCCAGCGTTGCCTGCAGGCCTGGCAGGAGAGAAAAAAAGGTAGGAGAATGACATCATCTTCGTAAGAATGCCTGTGGTGTTTCCATTCACTATGATATAATGTATCATGTATTATTTCATGTCAGGAAAAGCATATATATAAAGGGAGCACACAAGGTCCATTTATCTGTAATTTCTTGCCATCGGTTTCTGCAGAATGATGTTTCTCAAACTGGATCAGTGGTCATGTGTGTTTGGCACCTACAGGATCTTACCTGTTCTTCCAGAAACTAGCTTGACTCACATAGAAAATATTCTATGAGTCACTTAACACAGCTTGGAAAAAATGGTCCGATTCTTCCAGGTGATCATATCAATCTATTGTAACGCCGGGGATCTTCAGAGAGTTGGAGGGTGACTGTTTTATTGTATTAACAAATGTACTTCACAAACACAGAAACAGTGGCAGTGTTGTCAGAGCTCAATTTGAGTTACGTACAAGAACTTGTGTAGGAACAAGAGAACAGGTAAGAGGGTGTTCAGGTATTTCTAAGTTTACACTCAACCCATGCCCCCAAAAAATGCTCAAATGGTCTTTGCATTTATTTTGTCATTTAGCAGAAGCTCTTATCCAGAACAACTTACAGCACATACAGGAACATTCCCCTCTGAGGCAAGTAGGGTGAAGTGCCTTCCCCAAGGACGCAATGTTCCCACTTTGTATTTTTTATTTTATCCTGTTATTTTATCCTTATTTTGATTTTATTTGATCTTCATCTTACTCTGTTTAAGTTCCATATATTTTCTATGTTTTTTCTATCCTGCCACAGTAAATTTCGTGTTTGTGTAACTGATCGGATTCTAAAAAGAAAAGAAACAGCATAACATAAAAAGTAAGGTGACTTGTTTTTAACTACACACTGCTGCCATCTAGTGTTATCTGTGTGGTGGTGACCAAAACACTGTGACTGAGTCATCAGCACTGGTTATGGGCAGAATTTGGTAGAATTCAGTAACAGCAAATAACTATGCCTGCATCCTGCACAGTCTTGATTGGTTTATGTGAATGTTCTTGAAGACATCGGTAATTTAGATGTTACTGACATTCATTACTGCAATGCAGCATCTCTAGACTGCACAATGTCTCTTTAATACCATGGGACTGTCTACACAAGGCAATTATTGAAGGTCTCTTATAGTGGCAGAATATTAACCAGTTTAATGTCCCTGTGTTGATGTCCCTGAACATATTCGAACCAGCTCTTATGTGAATGGTAGGAAGTGTAGCAACTATTATAAAAAAGAATAAATAGATTTAGTACATATTTTGTAATATGGTTCCCACATCCTCAAGGGGGAAACATTGCAAGACATCCAATTTTAGAAGGAAATGTTTTTATTTTAAGGAGGTACATAGTTCGGTTATTCATGGATATGGAGACTAATAGGCTAGTTATTTGGGAGTGGGTGAAGGGTAGCATTTTAAAAGATTACAATAAAAATGTTCTCATGGAAGGAGCCAATTTTCCTCATTATTCATAGTCTTTCCAGGAATGGATATCATTTTATTTTTTAAAAGGGATTGTTTATTAGGGATTACTAAAATAGAAGGAAAGACTCAGGCATTGTGTAAAGCTACATTTAAAAACAAAATGATTCTTTCAAGGAAGATAGTTCATTGTTTCTGAGGCAAAATAACCACCATTTAAGGAGTTATCGGTAGGCTTATAAATAGCTCACGTCTTATTAGTAATGATATTTCTATATTGCAATTGCCACAGCAGAATTGCTGCTTAAGGGAAAAAGTAAACGAGAACATAACGACAGCTAAGGCTCCCAGCAAATTACTCCTTTCCCAGAAGTATCACCATTGGTGAAACTCCATGTTGGATAACCCAGAGAAAAGCAGACTGAATCCCCGCAAGTCTGTCTGACGGTGATGGTTTAAGCAGCGCTCAGTCACAGAGCGTCCTGCCGCTGAATCACTTCCTGCTCAGTCCGCACCAAGCTGCTTTTTCCACAAACCTGTCTGTATCGTTGCTCACTCCATTTGAAACCCATCAGCGGTTAACAATAACATGGCTCCCCTGTGCATCCCACCCACTCTGGTAGGAGATGCGATGGAGATCTTTCCCTGCGAGCAGCTCGGCGCTGGCATCCTTTCCTCACTGAGCAACAGTGTCTCTGAGTGGTAATAGATTATCTCCCCGTTCTCAGCTGGGATTCTCATTTCCTTCACCTTTGACCCCATCAAGACATGTCACATCCTCCTCCAGATCAAGGTGGGGGGGAGTGGTCATCTGAGGGGAGGGGGAGGGAGGGTACGGTCAGCTAGACTCAGTGCTGGGAGACCCTCGGAGGAGGGGAGGGGGGTGGGCGTATTTAAAGAAGCCAGAGGCTCTGGGAAGACACGTGTAGCCCACCAACACTGTTAAACTGATAGATAGCTTTCCATGATGTGAAACCCCACAGCGGGCTATAGGATAAATAGCCACAATTCACTATGCAGCCACCACCTAAAACTAGCAGGTTCCACTGAAATATGTTAGGTGGGAAACTCAACAAATGTGCCAATTATTTTAGTAGTTTTCTCTGTTGTGTAACTCTCATAACATATCCTTTCCAGTTATTCATAAAGAATTACTGTGAAAACGTGCTTGGATTTGGACAAGTTTTGGTTTTGCACAATGTAAGCTCAATTTAGCTCCTGTTACATTTTCGTGCTTAGAATTTTCTGGCCTCCAGTCAACCTAAATATGAGACTGTGGATATTTTAGATCATTCTAACTCAGTACCGGTGTAAATTGGAGATTGTTTAGGGTCAAACAGAACCATACCGTCACCCCCTCAGCCAGTCTGTTGTCTGCCTTGGTGTGTGTAGTTACAAACACACACAAACATATGCATACACAAACACACATGTACCTGTACTTGTAATGGCAAATACATTGAAACACAGACACACACTTGAATACAAACGCCGGCTCTACAATTTACACTGTTGGCTCTCAGTCCAGCCAACCTCATAACTGTCAGAGACCCGTGGAGTCCGAAAAAGGAGGATGGAAAAGAAACCAAATTTGCTGCCAACAGCACATATTCACTGAGATCATCCCACAAAGCTATTGTAAATCATTCAGGAGCTTTATGTGGCAGTGTGTGTGTGTGTGTGTGTGTGTGAGTGTGTGTGTGTGTGATTATGTCACAGCACTGAAGCGTGCATGGCTCAAAGCATTGTGTTCCAGGTGTAGGCTCACACTGTGTCTGACTCACACAGCTCAAAGATTAGCACTGTTGATTCATACATTTATGGCACCAGGGCTATTTAGCATATTGGTTCAGGATTCCTATTTTTTTCTACATTTGGGATGTGAACCACTGCTGCTATGCAGGGAGTTCTATGGCTCATTGAGATTTATATATGATGGAATCCTTGTTGGAATCACTCACAGCACCTCTTATTGTAACTCTCGCCCCCAGAAGTTTAGCTTTCTGGTTATGACAGACCTCAGACCACACTAGTAATTACAGGATAATTTATCGCATAGAAAATTTCAGCTGCCATTTATGCCCCTAGTTAGGAAACTTGGTTTGTTTTTGAAAACCCACGAATGTCCGCAAGATAGCCCGATAGAAGCCCAAAGCTATTAGATTATGGTTGAGTTGAACCACACAGTCGAAACAGAGATGTTCTGCAGAGGCTCATTCTAAAGCATGTGGATCCCATTTGTGTTCAGTGGTGAGAATGTCCAGCTCTGAACACCCTTCTGTACCTTTCTATCCATCTGCTTTGGGCCAAATTATCATATCCTCCAGACTCCAATGAGCATAAATCAGGCCCAGGAACATGGACGTGAGTTTTCCCCAGCCGTCATAAAACCGTGATTTAAAGTCTTAGGCTGTCAAAACACAACGCGGCAGATTTCGCCTCGCTGCCCATGTGACGAACACAAGGACTTCATCTCATCTGAGAAATTTATGGTCTCTGAGGGAGGCTAAGGTGATTAGAGCCCTGGCCACCAACAGACTGAAAAACAGTAGGAACCCGTTGCGAGCTCCAGACGCAAATCTGGGTCTGAATTTATCCATCAACCCAGTGAGGTCAATCTGTGTCAGGAGAGGACGGAAGATATACGGCTTGTTTGGCATATTGGTTTGTATTTGGAACATTCCATTTGGTTATACTGAATATGTGAGTTTTGGAGTTTCTACGTTAAATAGTACCAAAGTACACACAATGTATTACACCCTTGGCACATTTTGTGGCCAAGCAAAATATACAATGGGTGTCGCCCATGAATTTCAGGCAAGATATTTGTGTAGATGACTGTACAGTCCGGCTCTGTGAAATTTGATGTCCTCAAGGTTTTTTTTTGTTTCTTCAAACCAAGGAGGACCACATTGTCACTATCTACTCCCAGGTCACAGTTTAATTGATGCTATTAGCGAAAACTTCATAGAATTCCTTCACCACTGATAACACAAACAGCAGTGAGTGCTCGCTACAGTTGGCCGACTTGACGAGCCTGTTTGTAAAAACAACCTTTACTGCCCGTTTAACTGGGACCCCAAAGACTCGGTGGGAATGCAGGGGGAAACGACGAAGTATGGAAAATCAATAAGACCCCTGAAAAGAGAGAGAGAAAGCGCTGCAAGAGGAGGCTTCTCCAGGATTCCCCTCCGTCTCACTCGTTCGTGCTCCACTGAGTGGCATGTCAGTCGTGGAAACAGGCCCGCCGGCCCTCCCTCTCCCTCCTCCCCGGCCCCCCCACAACGAATGATAGATGTGTAATTTTCCCTCTAAACACAAACATCTTCAGTGTTTTCAGCTGTAGACTATTCACCCGGGAGAAGAAGGGACCACCGCAACAGCCGAACAGGGACAGGGTTTTTTTCATCTATTTTTACAACTTCCATTTAATTCCCTCACGGATCGTTGGGCTGCATGTGAAGAAAGACCGCTCGGCCCTCACAAGATGTTCCCCTGAAGAAGCCTTCCCTTTACCGCAGGTGTCTTTGTCAGAACTGCCATTACATTTTACGGATGAAGTTGTGAAAGTATATCAGTAGGACTAATCAATGATCAAATGTTTCTTCCAAAGAATGTCCAAAAAACTGTTCTTCCATTGTCTGATCATCCTTGTAATAATCCTTATCTGATCGTTTGGTTTTGTATGATTGTCTACCTTTCTTTTTTAATTTCTGAAGCTTTTTTCCCATATTTAATCATGGGATCACGTTCACGTGTCATTATTTTGCGGTCAATACAAAGCTGCTTGAATTGATAAGGATGCACAGTAACAGAAAGAGGGTTTTTTGCGCCCTAAAGTCTTTCCTCTAGCCATATGAACAGTGATAGTGATTTTCCAGTAAGTGATTTTCCAGAAGCTTACCTGAGTTAATTGTGCATTTGCGTGGGAGAGTTCAAGTCAGCCCAGCACGTGGTCTCCAGGGTGTCTGGCCATGCCTCTTGGCAACAATCACAAGCTCAGATGGACGGCTGCTGGTGGCCACGGCTTCTCACAAATGTACACTGTCAAGCACGGACCTCTCCCATATCCTCAACATCCAAGTTTGTATGTTTTAAGACATCTGACTAAAATATGACTGTTTTCATACAGCGCGCTTACCCAGACACATACACATACGTGTTTGTTACCATAAACCATGTAAGACCTGTTACTACTAGCCGTGTTACTCTATCAGGAACATGTAGATGTTAAGAGTTTCATAAAGCACAGATCCAAAAATCTGGCAGTTGTCACCCAACTAGATCATATCTTGTTAACCATTGTGAGGTGGCTAATCTTCCAACATGTTTCAAGACAGAAGGTGGCAGTATTGCTGTGGAATTCCACACGGCCCTTAATAGTGCTGTGAGCACATGCTGTAGCACTTTTACAGACCCTAGCAGCAACTGAGTTGTTTAATTTAGATTGCAGTGAGACACTCGGACTGTAAAAGGCGACACTTTGTGAAAGATACGAGCTGTGATTGTTTCTGAAACCAGAGAAAGGGGTTGTTTGTCGCGTCCTCTCAGCTGGCCAAGGGCGAGCGGTGCTGGGTCTGTCTGAGGTGCCGCCTGCCGCTTGCGGTCGTCTGGAGCAAGGGTCAGTCGGGTCGAACCCCCAGCTTGGCCGCACGGCTGCAGTAGCTTCTCTGTGGTCCTGTTGGTGTTGGCAAGACCTTTCCACCTGCAGGCCTCGGCATAGATTTATGGCATGTGGAACAGAATCTTCACTCCCCTCCGCTGTGAAGTAAGATGTTTTTTTGTTGCGTCAATGGAGAATCAACTTTATTGTGCTTTCTTTTTTTCATTTTTTTTCCTCTCAAGTAAACATGCGTCAGCGGATGGCTTGTTTGCGCCAATGTAAAATAAATGTCACCAAAATATTTGCAGAAGAACTTGTTTTTATTATTGAAAAAGAATTATGGTTGTGAATGCTTGCTTTGTTTGATATTGTTACTGATCGTGTCAGGGAATGACGGGTTATGTTCATTTGCATCCTCACAAGTTTCTATTTCATGTGTAACCTTACCTTTTGCATGGTAGAGAAAGAGTGAAGACCTATTCATCATGTATGCTTTCAACAAAAATAACTATCCTTGAATTCCGCTTAAAAATCACAACCACCCTTATTGAAGCATCCTGGACTACATGTCCAGACCAGAATTAGATACAACACCCACAAGAGATAAATCACATCCATAATGTTATCACACTTCACATATAATCACTTTCTCATCAAAGTCCAGTATTAAGTAAGGGTCACATTGTTGAGACAGATCATGTTTTATTTTGAGCCTCTTAACTATTCTCTTAGTTTTATTGCAAATAAAAGTATAGATTTCAAAAATAAATTGTATTTGCCAAACAAAAATCACTTGAAATCCTTTTTCAAATTATTTGTATTATATCTCACATAAAAAAAATATTTTAAACACAACTTTCCTGTGCAGGAATTATATGAAGAATGAATGGTCTCAGTTGTGTACATTACTTCGTCCAATAAAGGGGCAGTCTTATACTTTGGTTGGGTACTGAAACACCTTTTGGGACTGTGATTTTGTTGCTTAGTAATTTACGGTGACAAATTGGAAGAAGAAAGACTCGAGCTGTACCATCGGTCAGCAGTGCTTTGGCTTGGAGGAGTCTTTTAACACTGGAAAATGGTTCCCATTCAGTTGAAACCAAGGGTGGAAATGAGCAACATGAGCTGCCTCTGTCTTTGCTTCTGAAAGGGTGTCCTTGATGCCTGTCAGGAAGGATGGGCTCATGTGCCTGAAACAAGTGTTTGATCTAATGATCCTATCTGTGATGTGGCAATGTCAATTAAGCCAGTGGATTCCTCTCAGACACATGAAAATAAGCCCCTCTGAGTCCTGAGATACAATCACAGTCATGGCAACTCTTGCAAAGGGGAAAGTTGGCCTGTTTACAAAAAAAAGTATTATAACCCTATGAGATCATTGCCTGTTTCCTATTTTCTGAATTGCCGCCTACCTGGGCAACCAAACGTCCTCTTTCTTGCCTTAAGCAAATCAAATGTGTCTTTTACAGCCAGCAAACAGAAAATTACTTTTTGGCTGGCCATTGATGTTGTCTGTGGTATACTTTGGCCAGCTGGTCGTCAGTCACACTCATGGCTCTCTTTCTGGCTGGGTTCCCACTAGGTTAACTGACTCTGTGTGACTCCTGTGATCTCTATCAAAAGCACCAGGAAAGCAGATGCAAGTGTGCTTCAGCTCCACCAGCAAATGATGTGTTTTGCCGTTTTATTGAAATCGTAGTCCATCACAGGCTTATTAGGAATGTACGTAGTTTTCCTAGCAAACGTAAGTCCTTTTCCAAAGTCGGGCAGCTTTTGGACTGAGCGCTGAAGAGCAGACGCAGATCTGGGTGTTTATGATATTCGGATGATGGCCTGATAGCCTTCTGTTTTGTAGGGATGATGAAAGACATCTTATTTATATTCTTATTAAGTGAGTAAACCAGTAGGTCCTCTGCAGTGATCAGGATATGTACTGTTTTCCAATGAGAACCAGGTGTATTCATCTTTACCTTTCTTGTATTCAGAATTATTAAAATACGATCCAGCAGAGTTTGGCCGTGGCTTACTGTTGTCATTTTTCTATATGCAGAGGCTACTAAAAAGGAGATGGAGGGCTTAACGTTACAACAGACTTACAACGTGTGGCTCATGATTTAATCCAGCTCGGGTATCTCGATGGGACTTGTGAGTTTAGAATCAGGTTTTCTAGAAAAGTTAGGTCTAATTTAGGTGTTAATTGCTATTGTTTCACATGTACATTGTGTAATGGGGGGGTGGGGGGGGATGTTCCCCCTTCCTATTTGTTTCTTATCTTCCCATTTTACCACCGCTATCCTGTTTTTCAGGAACCAATTTCAATGACTTTTTCTGTCTCAGATCAACCACTCTCTTTGAAACCCTACAATTGTGTAAATCTAACCAACGCCATTAGGAAAACTTCATCGATGAAAATAAACAGAGCTTTTAGAAAAGGCCGATTACACAATTAAGTAGACCAAATTAGGAAACTACTTCAAGCCACAAGTTGGCCCTGAAATAAACAATCCAAATAGCTGGCTAGGATATGTAAACAAGGTGAAAATGACCCTTGGAACTCCCCAACATTCTCTCCACGGTAGCCAGGACTGATCCCAGGAGACCACCGGGAGAGATTAGCAGATTATTACTACAGACTGAACCATAATAAATATCTTATTGGACTAACGTGACTTGCACTGAGTTGAATCAAAGGAAATTAGAATGACTCACTCTTTCTTTAACGTCCTCGGCCAACGCAAGTGTGGACAGAGCTCTCTCCATAAACAGTTGATTTTCCCCTACAGAACTGAGAGAAACTGGGGGTAAACTCAAGATGTTTTCTTGCCACAGATTACTTCTTTATGGATTTACTACAATGTTTCAATCCCCCCTCTATTCAGAATATTCTGTTATTCTTTGACTGGCTTGCCCTTTTTGACCTTATAATGTGATGTGTGTGTGTGCGTTTGTTGAGGGGTCATCTGTCTGTGTTGTGTAAAATAGCTTTCTGATTTGGTTCACAATAACTGTTTAGTAGCTGATTTTGCTCGTGTTTACATCCTCAGATGTTAAACGAGGGATTTCCTGAACGAACTCGCGTGTCCCATTTGAAGTCTGCGAGGAATGTTTTTTGCTGAAATCTGTCTAGATTCAGAGCACATTATTTCACATTTTTTTCGTCTGTCCTTTGCACTAGCCGCACATTCTAAGATAAAAACAAATTTATATCAAGAGTAGCAAATAATGTACACTGCAAGTCTTGAACGAGGAGATATTTAAATCACAGAAAAACCATTGTATGCGTGCAAGTCAGATTTATCAGTGGTAATTATGAGGATGAACGTGTGTTCATTCTGTCTTGTTTTTTTACTGCATGTCAGGTATTATTTTCCTGCCCACACATCTAGTTGTCTGACCTGAAGCCTGGCGCCTACTTAAACTGACTGCCACGGCAATTCCACTCTTAATGGAGCTCGGGCATTTGCAAAAACAACAACATCAAAGTTCAGCTATGTCTGATAGCGGGATTATTTAATGTTTGAGACTTGGGTATTTTCAGGGTGGAGTGGAGGGGTGGTAAGATACTATCGTGCAGCAACAGCTTTTTAAATACACCACTTGAAGCAGTTCATAATCTGCTATTTGCTTTTATCTGTAATTACGGTGTCAATTTGAAGTCTAAGGCTCTGTGAGATGGCTGATTAAGGGGATCCCAGCAGATCTCAGTCCTACTGCATGGGGTTACATGGATTTCTCAGAGTGTTTTGATAGGAAAGTCATTAACAATACTTTGTTATCTGCATTTTGTTTGGATAACTTCATTTCTTTTTTTTTACGGTACCATGATTTATCATGGTAGTTATATAAATGAAATAAATTACAAGTACGTCTTGGCTGTCACTGGGTGCAATCGTTCTTCCACTGAATGTGTATCTTCGGTAAATGAACGTAATGCAGGTGATTTATCTCTTAATTCCTGATATTTCCTGAAGGAACTTTCTCTCCTGCAGGACGAGGGGCAAAGGTAGTTTTGACAGAGCTTATCGCTGGCATCGGCAGGTCATTTACAACAGCCCCTAGCTCACTATGCCAGATTATCTGTCTCCTCTGCTGTGCTTACAAACAAGACAATGCAGGTAGGACGTTTTCTCACCTCGAACCAAAGAAAAAAAAATGATTTACGTCACCAGCATTTCCCACAGTGCGGGTTCTATCAAACAAAGATACCCTCAAATATCCCTTAAGGGCGCTCATTGTCCTCCATGTTTACTGGAGAGCTCCACTAATTTTGAACGGTTACAAATAATCTGTAAAATACATACTTCTCAAAGTTGTTTTCTGTCAGGAAGGACTTGGTGTTCACCATCTTATGTGTATTTACACAGCTTGTGTGACTGTGTTTCAGCCTAAATATTACATTAAACGTGACAACTAAATATTCTTGTAATGGCCCTAAGTGAAAAAGCACTTACATGTCTATTGATTGGTGAGTAAAGGTAGCACGACTTGCTGGACCATAGGTTTCGTCAGATGCGTGTAACATTCTTATCAGAGACTAGATGTGTCGATAAGTGTGAGATTCCATAGTTGTGGTATGGTTGTCAGCTGTGGGTAGGCAGTCTTGGACACGAGACTTGTGAACGCACGTTGTGACCGGGTAGCAAAGGTAAACTCGTAGTGTGAAATTACAAAAGAGATGGGAGAGAGTGCGTGTGAGAGAGAGACAGAGATAAAACATTGAAAAAAAACTTGAAGGGTTTGATTGTGACAGATGACTGATAGTGACTCTGCAAATGTTGACAGGCTTCAGAAAGCAGCGTCTGGCTCCATTGTTCTTTGCCGTTCTTGTTGGTTTTACTACTGTCTGAGAGAGTGCATACCGCCGGTGCAGGACAAGGATTTCAGCAAAGGCTTCTATGAGAAGTATCCACACAGTATGTATCCGATAAACGAGCTGAAGAACCATGTTCAAAAGGTCATATCTAGACAGCCTGTAAGTTCACGACAACAGAAATACAGTCAGCCCTCTGAGGCCACTGGGCAGTCTCACAAGGAGTCATGTTGTTGACTAAACAAACACATCCCAAAAGCCACGCTAACATCGCTCCCTCCAGAGTACTTTCCTGGAGGAGAGAGTTATAGAGAAAGAGGAGAGTGGGATTGGCGTCACCAGTGTTTCAGTGTGTGACCTAATACCCCTGGGTCCACCCTTGTGTGTTACTGCTGCTGTTGGTGGCCCACTGGGCGACTGAGAAGCTTTGATACTTTATGCTTTTCTCTATGGCGCATGACCACACCCACGCCGGTGACGTCAGACGCCAAGCGGACTGGCAGTGATGTCAGTGGTCAGTGGTGTGTGCGTGGAAGACCTTAGTCAAAACAAGAGAGGGAGAATTCCCCTCAGAACCTGGCCGGCCGTTTGGATCTGTCAATGGCTCCATCTCAATTCTTCACCTCTGGCTCCAGCCTCAACACACACAGGACCACAACTGCTGATGTAAGAAACTCCACGCGACTTTGGCAGCCATTTTGTTTTCACAGCTCGCAGGCCCACATCTGCTCCACGCTTGCGATACCGCCGAAGGTCCAGCAGTCTGGGTCACCTTTGGCCTCGGTGGTAAGGAACTGCTCTCTTCGCTCACAACGAGAAGGGTCACGTGTGGAAGTAGGTCAGCTGAGAAGCAATACACGAAGGGAGGCTTTCTTGGCTTTTGTCCGTTGAGGAAAGGGAGTAGCCATCCAAGCTATTTTCACATGCCAGCTCTGGCTAACAGTCAGCTGTCCCTGGACAACACTAACTCATCCCACTGTTCCACACAAAGAAGATTTATGAGGCCGTCCTGTCACTCTCAAAGTCACTGTTTAGATTTGAACAGGACAGCCATAACCGTTTAAAAGGACAGCTGAAAACATCCAGTCGAGCGAATGCAGTTCGAGCGTGGCAAAAATGACGATTTTCACCTTGATACGCAGCCCTCTGACAGGAAACGTGGATAAAAACCACGACGGCCATTTTGCTCGAATGCAGCCTTTGCCCTGAAAGGCTCGGTTCATTCCCGACAACACACACCTTCTCCTCGCGCCTTTCGGAAAATCGACAGGAGATGATTGAAGAATGGCCCCTACCTCGTTAGGGAGACGCGATGTGGTCCACGAGACTGTCGTTGACGGACAGAAATATCGTCGGCCCGTGCTCCTTACTGTCAACCTGGTGTTCTTGGACGCTTGCCAGTGGCTCCCCCTCCCCAAGTTCACAACTTTAACAAGTTGGACTTGAGTGACCTGGGGAAACGGCTTAATTGCCCTCTATGGACCCCGTTTCAACACAGCTGGGGTGGGTGGTCTACCCTTTTCTCTCCAATACATATCATTGAAACGAGCTCGACGTGTGTCATTAATCGAGAGAAATATCAGCGGCAAATCTGTCCTCGGATGTTTTTCTCCTGTGGAGGGGTGTCTGACGTTGCCATGTTGGAAATGTGTGAACCCCCTTTAGGGTGCCCATTCTCACTTCAGCAGAAAAAGCAGAACTCACGATCCGATGTCGTGGCCCGTGATGAATGTCTCATTTTTAACTGCAGAACGTGTTGCCATTGACATAGCTGATTTGTTAAGAAATTCACACTGGAGCTAGATTTTCTACGTGTTTTGCATTAGAGAGCTAAATATGTCTCTCTTCTACCCCCACACCTCCTCTCTCTCTCTCTCTCTCTCTCTCTCAATGAACACCTACAGTAAATACAGTACGCGTACTGTAAAGCTGCACACATGCGCCCAGTGTTCCATCAGTCTCCCGCTGGGTTATGAGATAAACGGCGCCACATCTCGGGGCTTCGCCCACCCTATTTAAAACCAGTGACATGCAACATCGGTCCAGAGTGTCACTCTTTTTCATCTGTAGTCAATCAGTCATCTCTTTTCCTCCGTCTGACCGTGTGTTTTACTGCTCCTCGACCCCTGCTGAGCTGTAGGGACTCTGGTTCACGTGTGTTTGGCTCGTAAACCTGTTGGTAAACGCCCTCCTGATTCGCTGCAGTTCGGCCCGCTTGATTTCTGCCGCGCGATTCAGGGTTGAACGTATCCAGTGGAAGATCGATGGATGGCGTTGGCGTGATTAGAAAGTCTGGGTGTTCCAGTTCAGCGAGTGTCTAGCTCCTTGACGGCTGACATCAAGTGACTTCAATGGGTTGTTGCGAGGAAGTCTCAGGATTCATTTAGCCTCATTAGGAAAGGATTGAATCCAGTCTAAAGGCTGTAAAGAGGGTTTATCGTCAGGACATTCTTCAAGCACACACCTTGTCCAGTTTAAGTGTTGATTAAAGCCACTCTCTTGAAGCTCTAGCCAGAGAGGGAATCAGGAAACCAAAAGGGAGACGCCGTAGTGAGTGAGATCTACTGTATCGTCAGGTCATATTTAACAGCTACTATGTTTCTCTGTTTTCTTTCGACTAATGAGGGCCACTGTACCTTTAACAGCAGGTGAGGAATTTGTATTGCCTCCCCAGGCCTTTTGATCAGGTGTCAACCTTTTGTGGACTAAGTAGCGAAGGTGAAATATATGATCGCGGATCTTGAAGGCCTCGAATGTCCGATCCATTCCTCCTTCACTGCAGACCTAACTGAAGTCTCGAGCATCCATCGTGTGGATGAACAGCACCGCACACTGTCGAACGGTCAAACGTTTCATTGGATGGACAACACCGCTGGTTTCAACTTTCTAGCTTTGGAGCTTCAGCTGTCATCCAGACACCTCGGTCAGGGTTGTGGACTCTGGGGAGCGTTACGGACATTGGGGAAAGTCTGAAAACAAACAGTCGATGTTCGACAGGAGCCGAGGGAGCGTGTCCACAGAGACACTCGTAAACCAAGGCTGTGACATCTGTTTCCTTCCTCTAATGACCCCTGAGAGGGCACGGCAGGGCCGCAGACGCTGCCAGGGGTCACATGGAGGGGAAAGCCTTGCCTTACCAATGGTCGACCAATTGCAGACCTCCGACAGTGACCAATGGCAGACCAACAACAGTAGTGGGGGGTCTTTAAGCGGAGGAGCAGGCAACCGATGACTGATGGGGAAATAGATGGGTGAACTCTGATTCTTTGGTTGGACCACTGGGACGCACAGTTGCTATTAGTTACATGTCGGTTTGAGAGACTGTTCTATGTATTTGTGAAAATGACTGAGCGTTTCTATGAAGTCTGTGTACTAAAGATCTACATGGCTAGCATGAAATAAACACTGCTCACTTTGTTGACAAGGACTCTTATCTGATTTGGATGTTGTTTAATAGCAGATAATCACTGGAGTTCAAAAGGGGACCACCCTGATGAAAACAAATGGTATGCGTCGGTGATTAACTCTGTGTATTTTTGCAAAGACAAGTTTTGTGACAAAACTCATTCGGCAAACCGTCCCCGAGTTCAGACGAAATCACGAGCCATGCGAGGTCTAGAGTTGAATGACATGCTTTCACCGGGGAAGTTCTCTCAGGTGCATGGTGGAGATCCTACCAGGCTGGGGGTGAAGGGGCCCCCTGTGGCCATCTGCTCAGAGACAACGGCAGAGAGGGATGATGTCTCCACATGATGGTCCCCCCTGGACTGTGGAGGGCGGAGGGATGAAGGAGGAAGAGGAGGAGGAGGGAGATAGACTCATGCAGATGTGGACATGCAGGGTCAGCTATGACCCGTGACCCGGGAACCCTTCCTCATACCATGAGACATCTGCCAGGAAGTAGGCCAGGCCTCAACACTCCGATGCCGCGGGGGCGATTAGGACACCCTTCCTCTGTGCTGTCCACCCTGTGAAGCACCCAGGGCCGGCTCTACCTAATTTGGTGCCCTAGGCGAGATGAACTGCGCGCGCCCCCCGTTTTTGGAAATCGCTCGCACCCCCCCAGACCAAAATTCAGCCCTGTCTTTTTCTGTCGAGCGGGGGGGGGGGGGGGGGGGGGGGGGGGGGGTTCAGCGCCCCTGCTGCGCCCCTCCAGTCGATGGCGCTCTAGGCGACCGCCTATGTTGCCTGTGCCTACAGCCAGCCCTGGAAGCAGCCGAGGTTGCTTTGTGTCAGCGGCTAACAGGCCGAGCTAGTCAACGCTCAGTCAACGCTCTCCCATGCTGCACGAAGCAGAGACACTTCAGCAACTGTATCGAAACAGAACTCATTGATCTTTATCAGTAGACAGACTGGGGACAAGGTATTTAGATGGGTGGGAACGATCTCTTTGTGTGTCACAGGTACAAACTCGAAGGATGACCCTGACACTGTTGGTGTTTTCTTCCGATGACAGCTGCATCACTGCCGCATCTTTTTGCAGACACTCCAGATTAATCGTCGCTAGCCTTTCTTCCAGGGTTCAACTTTCCACCTCACATTCCCTGAGTGCCTTTATAAGTCAACTAGACCCAGGAAAGAAAAGAAAAAAAGCATTTCGCTTTCACCGTGTGTGGTCCAGAGATACCGCAGTAGTGCGTGTGAGGTGTGTGTGCGCCTGTAAGCCGGAGCCTACGAGGAGGAGCGGTTCGGAAACGCCGCAATCGAGATCTCGCCGTGTCATTCTGGCTGTGAATGAGAGTCGACCTGCAGTCGGCTAGCAGAGGGCTGGGAGTCGAAACAGAGATAGCCCTCGTCCTCGTGTTTTCACCCAGCCAGCCTCACCTACTTCCTAACAGCCTTTGAAGCGGGCTGGCCTTTATATGCACACAATGCTATCTGCACGAGGGCCTCTCACTGTGCCACCCAAGTGGGAGGGCTGCTGTCGGAAAACATCCTAATCCTCGTGCACATCTTAAATGGACCCACATGCACGTCGGTCCGCCTTTTGCCAGTTTGTATACATGATTCATTCGGTTGTGTGGATTTGGGAGGAAACAACATACCCACCAACTCTGTGAGTCCTCATTCAATTTGTCCGCTCGTCACCTGGTAGACACCAGTGGGATTAGTGGTGTAGTATAACCAGGAAGTTAATGGAGTAGTGTAGTGTGGGATAGATGGAGTATGAAGGTTGTGGTTTCAACGTCCTATCGGCAGGTGAGACGAAGAAGCGTGATGTGGAATACTTAGCATCACTTCTCCTCGCCGTTGGCGATGGCACGACATCCCCGCCTGATTGGCCGACGACCGTCCGAATGCGCGGTCAATTCGAAATACTGCACCTGCGATTTGGCACCTCCGACGAACATCAACTGATCCAACCTGCCAGTTCAAGTTAGTGTTTGGCTACGGGATTGGCTGGCTTTAAGTCCCTGACCTCTGTGACCTCCATCCATTGCACCACCACATCATTGTCCCAAGCTGTTGATCTGTTAATCCCCGCTTGGATCGAAAGGAGGATCTGGGCTTTGTAGCATCAAGAGAAACTCTCACAATATTTGACTTGGGGATTAGGTGAGCCAAACCTTTTAAAATAGTTGAGCGCAGGTTTAGAGAGAGAGAGAGAGAGAGAGAGAGAGAGAGAGAGAGAGAGAGAGAGAGAGAGAGAGAGAGAGAGAGAGAGGGGCAGGTCTTCCGGCCACATGAAGTTCTCAGGTTTCACGGCGGAGAGAAGGTGAGGGCCCTCTCCCCCTCGGACCCGTACAAGCCATGCTGCTAACATGCTGTTAACCGTGACCCCTGCTCTCCATAAGCGTCTCCAAGCCTCTGACAGTGTTCTGTATGTCTCCGTCATAAGGCGACAGTATGGAACATGATGCAGTGAACCCACAGTGATCACCCATTCCAGTGCAGGTACAGTATTTTCCCTGGAATAAAAATGAATTTGTAAACAACTTTGTTCTCTGGTTATCACGCCATGTTGATATTACCAACAGCATCTTATTGGGATATGAAATATCATCATTATAGAAACAATACCTTACCTCCATATAGTACCTTAAAAACAATACTTGATGAGTTCAGGAACAATTTAACAGTTTCTTAGGAGTCAGATCTGCAGTTTTATACAGTGTGTGTGTCTGTGCATTACCAGGTGTACTGAAGGCACCAGCCAATCCCTCCACCCTCTCTGTTGGGCTGCTAGCTCAGTCACCTCCAGCGAAGCGTTCCTCTCAGGCCAAACCATGGGGAGTTATCTCTGCATTGCTGCTTCTCCCCGGGCATGTAACAGCTGGTCACGCTGTCATACGCCATGACAAGATTTCTCTCAGATGTGCACACATCACCGCGGCTCACTCGACCCCTCGCTCGCCCCTCTGGGACAGGAGACGTCCTCTACGGCACCTCCTGAAGAGGGATCCGTTCTCAAGGTCAACCTTTCTGAAGAACGATGGTCGAATTAAATTCCCTATGTTGCATTTTTTTTTATCCAAGCTCCTTTATTTTAGGTTTATACTTGCTAAGCACATTCTTCCCGCCATTTGAGAAAACTAAACTTTGCAACTATTACAGCAGTTTACAGTATTAGTTAAGTATTGGGCTAATTGTTCACAGTCTCTGGCTCCAGTCACTGATAAAGCTCTCTTGGGAGTTGGTGAAAGGTCTGCCCTACGATGTTGAATATAAGATAGACCCAGTGGTGTACCAGGATAGGCCTGATGGCGATCTGTCCATATGGGGCAAGCCACTCACACAACACTATCTCTAACTGCCATCGGCATGGCAACAAAGAGGTGCTGATAGGAGGGGAAAAAAGGATCATTCATATGTTGGCGGGCCAACTGTGGGTGGTGGCTCGGAATTATTTTGAAGTATGAGGCCAATTATGGGTGCAATCGCAGGGCGTGTGGCAATGTGGAAGACATCCAGATTGTTCAGATGGAATTTAGTGATTGTCCCTTAAAAACCTTGTTCCCCTTTCGGTACACGTGATAGCTATCAGTCAGCACCCCTGAGAACATGCAGCTATTCATTAAAGATGGTATCAGCACGTAAGAGGCATTCAAGAGAGTATTCAGGGTCAGTCACCAAAGACATATCAATGGACACCATCTCTGGTCTGTCTTTTCCTTCTGAATAACTTCAGTCAAGGTACTGAAAGCTAGCTGCTGTTGTTTAACCAGCCGGAAAAACAACTCAGGCTTCGTAGTCCTCAGCAAACTCCAAAAATCCTTCCCAATGAGCGATAAAGCAGACGCAATCCGATTTACTTGTTTCTTTCGTCTTCTCCCGATTATAGAAACACTCTGTGATGTTTTATTTTATTGCCTTCCTTAAGAGGAACGGCCCTTGTTGGCCTGTGCCAACCCTGAGGGCATCTTCGGCTTGACAAAGTCAGCATCTTGGCACGGAAACTCTGAGTTTTTCCGAGATCGGGGGTAATGACGTCATACGCAAAACCCAGAAGTAGGCATTCATTGGAGAGTGGAGGAGGGAGGTTGAACTTTGTGGCGCCTACATACACCTCTCTCTCTCTCTCTCTCTCTCTCTCTCTCTCTCTCTCTCTCTGTCTCTCACTTTCGCTCTCTCTCTAGCTCTCTTTCTAACTCTCCCTCTCTCTCTCGCTCTCTCGCTCTCTCTAGCTCTCTCTCTCTTTTAATCTAAAATGGAAAAACAAAGAGTACAAAGAGGCTCCCTGCCTTTTCTAACACGGCTGAAGTCACTGTACGAAGAATCCCAAACTGTGGAATTGATCACGTTTAACTCAACCTCCTCAAAAGGTTTAACCAAACGTTTTGTCCTGTTTAGAAACATAACCTGTTGTTTTTATTTGTAGGGGTCTGTAAGTAATATGTTTTTAGACATGAAGTCTAGACAGGCAATCCAGTCATTTTTGTTGACAGGTTAATCCATCATTGTTGATACCTGATGCTCAGACATTGTAACAGGAAGGTGGTGTTGTCAGTTCAGTATAATTATTCAGCAAGGCATTTGATTCAGGGGCGTGAATCACTGATTCATCTACAGACTCATCTTCTGAGATTTGAATTCCAGACAGTTCTAACAGTATAAGCGAGCAGTCAGGCGTTCAAGCAGAACCGCGTACCGTTTAGTCACGCAATTATCCGTCACTACCAGCCCATACATCAACTCAGCATACATAAAAACCCTATTCCTTTTAATCAAATTACAGAAAGGTATATCACTAAGGACTGGTGAGTGTGTGTTCATTTGTCATTGACACCAACAGCAAACACACACACTTTTGCACACGCAACTCCCGCAACTCCAACAATGTTTAGGACTGTATCGTCGTAAATAAATGAACGGCCATTTTTTGTCAGTGTTGCTCTCACACAAGCTTACGGGATTCCTGCGAGAAAATACTATAGGCCATATTTTTGTATTCCCTGGCTTTTATTTTTTCGACATCAAAAGACACGGTCCTTAGCGCTCATTTGGGATGACGGCTATCATCCGTGTTTATTTGCTCTCCTCTTACATGTCTGGAGGAAGGAAAGAAAGGACATGGGGAGCTGACTTTGAACGTTGGACGTGTGCTGAATGGGCGATGGACAGCGCTTCCTCTAGAACACTGACACTTCCCTTTTGTTGAGGACAGAAAATGAATGAGGTAACTGGAGCTTAGACCTGGGCAGGTAGGGAAGGCCAGGCCATTGGGGGTGGAGGGGGGTGGGGGGGGCAGGGATGTTTGGTGCATTTCCCATGAAGAAGCTCATTTGCATCCGGATGTGTTTGTCTGGAGGTGCTTGAGCGCAGAGCACTTTGAAGATGTCCAAAACGGACAAAACTTTAAGATAGCCTCAGTGCTAAAGCCTCATTTGCATTTGTGTTTTATGAAAAGTGAGAGTAAAGGTCCTGCAATGGGTTCCATTTCCTGTTTCTGTTGCATACGTTTGTTTGAGTTAAAATTTAATTGAGCTCGAAATGACATGATCCGTTCAGGATTTTTCTGGATTCAGTTGGCTATAGCTAAATCCTGGCCTATGTATGGGTATTTAGAATAGTGTGTGTGAGGGTGTGTGTCTTCTATGGAGCAGTGTGTGAGGGTGTGTGTGTGTGAGGTTGTGTGTCCTCTATGGAGCAGTGTGTGAGGGTGTGTGTGTGTGAGGTTGTGTGTCCTCTATGGAGCAGTGTGTGAGGGTGTGTGTGTGTGAGGGTGTGTGTCCTCTATGGAGCAGGCTGGTGTGGTTTCATGCTCTGCCTACAGTCTCATTCATGGCGCCTTGATTCTGAGTTTGTGAGAGTGAGAAATTCAGACCTCCTGTCTTTGAATGGAGACTGTGTAATAATAGGTGTTTGACATAGCAGAGATTAATGTGTGCCAGGCCTGGGGCGTGGAGAAAAACTGATAATTGGTGAAGTCAAAACAAATCCTTTACAAATTTATGTACAAGTACAGCATAGTAATTGATATGTCAGGAGAGGAGAAAAAAAAGATTGTGTTGTTTAACAATGTCGTCAATCATTATCTGACGTTTGAAATGTATTATCTGGCTTCTGTCAGTGGTGCTTGCAGGTTACAGTATGTATGCATGGATATGTGTGTGTGTGTGTGTATTTATCTCTCTTAGTTCCTGCATGTGTGTCAGGAACAACCTGCACTGTTTATTAAGTAATCACTTATGATGACACTTACAGCAACATCAATATTTGACATTTAACTTAGTGCAAAAAAGTCAATATTGACTTGAAAACACCAAAAAAAAAGATGTGTTCAGCCCAGGACAAGTGAACAGACAGACTGAAGTCGAAGCCATTTCAAATGAAAGTAGCAGACTCTCTTTGACAAAGGGCAGATAATGGAAGTGACAGGGTGTTTTTTTAATCAACTTCCTCTCTGACTCCAGACCCTCGCTGAGACTGTTGTAAACAATGGCCCCATCCTTCGTCTCAGGGCGAGTGTTTGTTCTGTCAAACCTTAGCTCAGGAAGGCTCAGACTTGCCCCACAGTAATGACATACCTCCGTTCAACAGAGACTATTTGCTTGTGGATCACCTTACAATTCTCATTACCTGTTAAAGGCTACTGGACTTGCCTCTGCAAACAAATGGTCAAGCTTTGAATTGTGAGAACGTATCTGTGTCCAGACTAGAGCTACACCTGGGAGCTGACAGGGGCACATCACACTGATACAGAAATAACACTCTCGAAAATCCACGACGAAGTAAATGCAAAAAAAAATTGGGATTCATTTTACAGTGTATTAAGACTGGGAACCTTGAGGTCATTTACTTTTTGTAGATTTTCAGTGAGGTAAGAAACATTAAGACACAGAGAAGTCATATTGTCCAGAAATATGTTATAATAAAGAAATAGAGACCTACAAATGGATTTTGATGAACTTGATTCAGTTTCTACTACTGACATAAGTGCCTGGAAAAATATTAATGATCAAATGTAAACGGGTAAAAGTCATTATCTCTGGCACAGAACATATTTCATTTAGCCTTCCAGTTCTCATTAAGGGAACATTGAGGTTTGCTGATGGACTGGCTTGTAGCCACCACTCAGTAAAACCATCCTTCTGGTGATTTTTACAGTAAGCCCTTAACATAACTAGGTTTTCTAGTGTATTTTCATAAGGTTCCATGATAAGTATTGAAGTCCTGTTTAATAATTTGAAGGTGGACTTATTTTTTTTTTGCCAAGACTAACTCTGTGAACTTTGCTTAATGGAATGGCCTATTCAGGAATAAGCAGACCAAATTAATTACTGAATATTTCAGTATTACAAAATGTTAACATGTTTTCATTTAGATCTATGTATTAATTTGAACCTCTTTTTTATCATGGAAATCATCAAAGACAAGTAAAATCACACAATATCATAAACTGTTATTTTACATTTAGCCTTCACTTTACCAATTGCAGGCCACATTGACAAGGTCCATTGGGTTCGTTTTATTTGTCACAAATACATGAACGGACATTTTTGTCAGTGTTTTTCTCACACCTGCGAGATTCCTGCGAGAAAATGTCATATTTATAGTCAACAGTGTAGTTAAATAAGACATCACTAAAAAAAGTAAATATCTAATGTTGACCCATTATCTCATAAAGAGGCTTTTTGTTCATCACAGCTTGATGCATAACCGCATTTGTACAGCCTATTCAGCCCTGTTTGATTTAGATTTTGAATGGATCTTTCTTCTATGCTTTATAAAAATTTAAACATTCTGTCATCATAATCCCCTTGTGATCCCCCGTTTACGGTTTTCTCGACCCCAGTGAGTTATGCCGCTCTTTATTCTGAAGGATTAGAAGACAGAGCTATTGAGTATTTAACACCAGTAGTATATTGATTATCACAATACTCAAATTATATATCATACTACAGCATGAATTTTAGAAAATGTAAAGTATAAGGATCATTTGACAGCCTGCACATTAGTTAAAAAAAACAAATGTGCATGTATCCTGCGTTCACAATATGTATCAGCCCATTAAAGAGACCGTCCGTTTTAAATGCCTTTATTTAGCAGTTATAAAAAATATATATATATAATTACAGCTTTGGCAAATATCATTTACAAAATTACAAATAGCCTATTTTCACATTTTGAACTTCCCTTTCATGACACACCTAATTGGGATTGGAAAAAAAGTTCATTGGTTGTCTTAGAGACATATTGTCAGCATTATTAACAATTAAATATAGGATGAGATTTGACTAAATTGAAACCTGGTATAACATAGTAGCCTAAGTAGCAATACCGACTGCAGGTACAGTAGAACTAGGCCTACGAACTGTTTGTTAGTTAGAACATTATTGTGTTTACGAGGGTCATTCAATTCAAAGACTTCTAATAGCTACAGATAGAAGCTTTTAGAAGATATACGTTTTTTACTTCTTTTTCACATGGATGTAATTTTGTCATTTGTAACAACCAAAAAAAGAAGAAAAAAAGAAGCTTCTAGCCTATCTGTATTAGAAGTCCTTATACCGAAAAATTCACCTTATTTATTGAATGACCGTCGTACAATCTGGTATATGGGCAAATGCAATACATGCAATGCAGGCTATAACGCTTTAAGAAATGGAAAGAAAAAATAACCGTGTAGACTATGTCACTTACGGTGTGACAAATTGACCTTGATTGGGCAGCTTGTAGGCCTATAAGGCCCAGAATGGCCTTTTCTCATGAGTCCTGACAGTTCATCGGTCGCTTTATGACGCTGATGTCGGTAAAGACAAGCCACTTAAAACCTCCTGTTGATGTTTACTCAGTGGGCTGGGAGGTTTTCTGTCTCCTACAACAACAAAACAAAACACATAAAAAGAGAAAACACAAAGAACAAAAATTATAATTACAATTAATTACGATCTCCCTGTCTAAACAAATACATGAAGCCTATCAGAATAAACAGCATTGGTCTGTTTTCTATTATCATAAACCCGATAACACACTTGTCCACATAGGGAATGGTTCATTTATCTTAAATTATTTCTAGATTGAGGCCTGCTGTGCCATGTTTAAATCGTGTAATTTCTCTGTGACTGACGCTACAATAAAGGAGCGAGATTTTAAGTATTTACAAAAATAAATGCCAGAAACATACAACTGAAAAAATAATATTTGTATGTATAGGCCTATGTCTATGGTAATATATGTCTATATGTACTATATAATTCCAATAAAATTCAGAGTGTAATTATTCCCATCAAGAGTTATCAAAACGAAAAATAGGCCATATATTTGAATTGGAAATTGTTCAGAGCAATTAAATACGCTTGTGAAATGGATTTAAATGTTTAATTATGTTTGCCTGAGGTGATATTCCATGAAAGTCTACTCGAATGAAGCCACATAACCTCAGTTCCTACCATCTCTTGGGTGTCTGAAGGCCAGGGCAGTGTGCAGCTCTCCACCCTGGGTCAGGCCTGCGCCCTGGGCCTGCCAGGGGTGACCCGGGGTCATGTAGTTACCGCCTGGCCCTCCATACACCCCGTATTGGTTTGGGGGAGAATAAGCACAGGCTGGAACATAACTAGATATGTTTGATGAAGGCTGACTCGAAAAGAAAAGGCACAAAACAACACGGTGGAAAACGGTTAACTTTTTGCGCACGTAATTTTCTTTATAAGCTTGCAACGTTTCAATTGTTTTTCTAATTGATTTAGATTCGAATAGGGAGATAATTTACACCACATTCAGTTTATATCAGCTGGACCATAATACTTTGGCCTGGGAAGATATAGGCCTTTGCTATGTTTCTATCCAACAGGGAGCCCAGTGTTGTAAAATAAGGTATAAACACACGAATAAGCCTGTCACAAACATTGGATTATGAAGTTTTAATCAAACTCATTTGCATTTCGGCCTACCTGAGAATACTTAATGTCTGTTTCAATGGATGCTTTATCTATTCCGTTGACACCATGAGTAGAAAAGGTTGCTCTGTTCATGCTGGCCCAGTCCTCCATCTTTGTTGAGTACCCTTCTGATCCAGCCATGGCTGAAAAATAGTTTAACCATTCATTCGATTTGATACCCCTTTTATTCTTGTTGAAACATTATTTCCATTAAAGATAAATCGACTGTGAGTTTGAGAACACTCATATAGTCACACTGAGATTCAAAAGCTCTTTTGCTGTACCCCCATTCTGGGTATGGTAACATTTATTATTAACATATGTTTTCCATATGTGATAATTCAAGGGGACACTCATGGGTTAAACACATAATTATTTAAAAATAATTAAATGTATTTATCTGAATTGTATCGAATGTTCTCGTACATCATTCATTCAGAATAATCTCAAAACCATTATAATTTAATAACAACTTTATATGTAATTAATAGGCAACGTTTGGGGCCTGAACGTCTTGATGACATCCTCACGAAATAAATGATGACAATTAGGTATATGTAATAAAGGACAGCAATAATAATTTGTTAGGATGAGTGGAGGCTACATTTTTGTCCAACAGCCTTATATTATAGGCTAATTGTCCTCAATTACAGTTTGCATGATGTCAAAGCAACCGTTTGGGATATTTGAATCTGGCTTCACTGTACTTTATGGTTACTTAAGAAATTTTCAAGATCTTTCTGACAGTCAAGTCAAAACCATTTCCAGGCAGTACATTGCAACCTGTTCATTTCAATTAAATATATATATCTTTATATCTTTATCTTTATATATATATAATAAGTAAATAAATAAATATATATATATCTATGGTTACATTAAATGAAGACTGGAGAACTAACCTGTAGGGTCCATGAAGGCTCGGATGCCTAAGATGTTGCTGACCGTGTGCACCGAGGGCCAGGCCCGGGAGAGACTCACATGGCCCCCGGGAGCACTGCCCATCTTAGTCCCGGTAGGTGACATGGCGCTGGGGTATGAGTAGGGGTACATGTGGTTATAGGCCAGCTGAGGAGGGGGGGTTGATTTGCTGGTGTCGTATTGACTCGGCTGGGAGAGATTTCCTATTTTGTTTCTCAGAATACGACTTATAGAACTGACAGAGGGGACGTTGTATTTGTCACAAACTGCATCAGCCAGAAGTCTGTCCCGGATCTCCCAAGCAAATATCCCAGGGTCTCCTTGTTTGTAATCCCTGATGCTCTTCACCACATTGGGGGTAGTGACCCGAGGTTTACTCCCTCCTATGGCTCCAGGTAAAATGGAGCCTGTCTCGTTGTACCTGGCCAGGATCTTGCTCACACAGCCGTGAGAAACACGAAGCTGTCTGCTAATGTCACAGGGTCTTATTCCAAGCTGGGCCAACTCGACGATTCTGATCCGGATCGCATTGGGAAGGGGTCTACCGTTGACGAAGACCCCTCCGAGCTGATTCACTTCTCCATAGGTCTGATCTGAAAGGAAAGGAAACATTTTGACATTGACCATAGAGGTTATAATAGTGTGATAAAATGACTCAGAAAACAAGAAGGTTATGCGAGTCAAAAAACGAATGTTTCTGTCTGTAGACTATTTAAACTGAGTTTGAAGCTGACTGCAAAAGTGAATTTGAAACCTGAATGTGGAGAAATATAGCTCATATACTGGAATGATCACTGCACCGCCTTAACTTGAACCAGTACTTCTATTACGCAAAGGATTCTGCGTCTGCATGTGTTCAACCATCCTCATTTGTTCAGAGAATCATTCATGCATTTGTGTGCTTACCCATTATTGTCGGTTCGAGCTGGATTCGTTAGAAATGATCCAAAATCACTGGATCTCCTCCTCTGTGCATAAAATGGGGGGAGACGTGTGGCTTTCTGCGTTGCGTTATAGCCTCACCCCCTTCAGCTTTGCATTTCTGGTTAAAGTGATCTAGGGCAGCGGGATTGGGCAAAGGAACTGAAATGATCTGTGTAGTATATGAGGAAATGTGTCCATCCAGTAGACTGAAGTGTGCGTAGATTCATTTGAAGCGTCCTCTACAGTCAAGCGTGATGGCTGCGCAAAACCTTCCCTCTCCTCTCATTGGTCTCTCTGGTTTGTTTATGGTAGGGTAAAGGCTGGTCCTCCAAATCTATTCTTGAAGATCCTACAGGAGGGCCTGAATTTATCTGCACACCTCCAATTTGGTTTGTCTACTTGAATCATATGGCCTCGACGCTCCGCTTAGAAATAGGCTGCTTTGGATTTTACGCATGCGTCTGCCAGGCTTTCCATGTCTTATCAATTGTCACAGGCGAATGTTTTACACGAAAGTTTTCAATTTGTTCCGTTCTGTGTCCACCAAACTCTATTAGATATGAAAAAGTTTTAACATAAAATGCAGCCCATGAAGAGATAACAACAAACACAGCTGCCAACCATCACTGAATATTGTCCTGTTGGCCTTTACGCGTCGAATAAGACTCATGTGACCCAGTCAATGTACGATTTATCTGGGGGAATATTGGCCCTTAAATATAGTATGGCCGCCTCTGTTTAAGACTGATTTTTCAAACGTAAAGGAATCATTAATATTCTACCACTGTTTAATAGATTTTATTCTGATAATGCAGTTTCATGCAGTGTGTGATATGCTATCATTTCAGCAATATGTAAATATGCTTTTTTTATACAATTCAAAAAGACACAACCCACTGCTTATTACGTTTATATCCACCATGTTGATTCTGAATCCTTACTGGACCTCTGCTGTACAAACTGCACTCTCACTTCCAAAGCCCCAAATTTAACTTTTAACCATAAATTGTTTCTCACATGCCAGCAAACGTAAGCAAATGATTATACTTTGCAAACTGTGTATGACAAATGAACACATGAAAATTATATTAAAGAACACTGATTAATCATAAATATGTGCTGTGTTGTAATTGCAAATCGATATTATTGCTTGAAAGTAGTTACCAAATATTTGATGAAATGATTTTGCCATAATTTCATACAAATTGGACTAAGATTACATCCAATATGTTTGGTTTATTTCCTATATCAGTCCTACTGTACTTAGCCTTTTGCCTGAATTTGTCCATATGGCTATAATGACTCATGTTAGTCTGTTTTCAAATACAGGACTTATACATTCTGCCTTAAACATGAGTCCCATGTTTTGAATGTCAATCCAAATGGGATCCAAATACACATTGGAGGGTTACTATATAGCACATATTACAACGCAGCACATGTTTATGATTAATCAGTGTTCTTTAATATAATTTGCATGTGTTCATTTGTCATACACAATTTGCAAAGTATAGTCATATATATATACTATATATCACGACAGGCAGGCAACTAAAAGAGCAATCTTGCATGTTGAAAGATTTTCCTCTCTGAAGACTGGAATCCGTCAAAATTGACTCCTTATTGCATTCTGCCAAATGTGCCTGCAATCTGGCTAAGCAAATGTAGATGTGAATAATTAAAATATTAACTGCATATATAAAAAGAAAGAAAATAAGTGAGACTTAACTGTGTTGATTTGCAAAGATAACTTTTCGCGTTGAAAGTTTTGAAAACGTTTCTCTGTACACTGCTTACTACCTACCCTAATGTAAACATGCATAATGTATAATGCCAGGTACACGAGTGCACACTGCATAACCACAGAATTGCCAGAATAATTGATGAAAAGGCTTCTCTTATCCTTTATCTCTTCTCTCAGAAGCAGCATTTGCAGTCGTACGAAAGGTGTGGGCCTGCCATTGTAATAGCTGTCCTCACCTTCTGTAAGAGAGAGCCAGCTGGCTGACTGGCAGAGGCTGCCCTTAACCCAGACATACAGTGAGAGAGTAAGTATACAGGGTCATAACATGAGATCTTCATTTTTCAGGGTGTGTTTTGACGTATTTATAGCCTGAAACAGACCTAAAACATAGAATTATACAAAGAGCCCCAATGCCTCAATGTTATGTTATGCAAGACCTGTTTAACTATATTCACAAAACTCTTAATTGAAGTTCTTTCATGTCACGTCTGGCCTCGTATGTATTTTTTTTCCAGGTTTAGGCCTTGTGTTTGGATTTGTTGGGGAAAGGCGCCCTCACCTGGACAAAGGTTATCATTGCACTTCAGTAGTTGCTGTGCAGAATGCAGGTCAAAGGTTAAAGATAAATAAAGTGTCCCTGTATAAACAATGCGATCCCTTAATAAGTCTTGGTCAAATATATATATATATATATTTTTTTTATTTGCTTTCTCCACGAATACATGAAGGATGTATGTGCTTAAAGGAGGAATAGTTTAAGGCTAATGTTTAGCCTTATCAAACGGATGTTTAGTAGAGATATATATATATTCTGATATATATGTTCCGAATTCTTGATTAATTAAAATGTGTACACACATATAGCATGAGTGTATTTGTTCATTGTATGCTTTAGTTTGGTGCTATTTCTGTCAGCCAGTAGGTGGCGCTCTTTACCAACAGTTGATTAAGACTTGGACGTTTGGATACTTGGAAATGTTAGTCTTAGGGGAAAGCTTTAGAGCAGTTCCAGATGTATGTGTTTCACAGGAACCGTCTCTGTACATCATGGATATTGGTTGTCAAGTGATTTGGGCCTAATGGAAGGTTTTCAGTCTGAAGGTATTACCGTGATTCATCCTTCACAGTCAACTCACTTGTGTGTCCAGATAATCTGAAATGTGCTATAATGCCTTTTTCATTAACTTTATACTCTTTAACAATGTGAGTTAGTTTTTGGTCGTTTTTCCTTACTTAATCTTTAAACTGGACCAAACAAATTTGCAGTATATGCATATTTATTCAAAGGAATCATAATGACAAAGGACTTGGTATTGTCATGACCAGTTCTCCACCACAATGTTTGGATAATTATTTTGCAGTTATAGTCATGGATGGCTCTCCGCTTTGAATTGGAATGGTCATGGCCTATACTATTTACATTTAATTTATACATTAACTTAGACAAATGGAATTTTTCAGGGGGAAAACATATGTTATCAAGACATGAAATACTGAAATAAGATAGCCTAGACTAAATTGTGAACAGGATTGTGTTGAGCTTCACTTTTAGCCCTAATTCTGTATTATATTATAGTATTATATTATAGTATATAGTATTATGGCTGAAGAAGTAAATCCGTTTCTTAGTTCCCAATTCTCTTTCTTATAACAAATCCTATAGAAGCGATTTTGCTACCGCTTAACACTATACTATTCCAACTAGTACTACAAGCCTACTAATACTTCTACTAGAACTAACAATAATATTTCTATGATAAAATAATAAGAATACTGGTATCAGGTATTGGTGTTTTGAGACTAAACACAATATGTTAATTGGCCCAACGATAACCATTATATAATGTACACAGAATATTTGTACATTATTACAACAAGTGTTTTAACATCAAGAAGTGGTCATTTTACTCTCATTAGGTGAACCTATATTAACATCCATGGTTTTATTTTAAGTTACTTTTCTGTGCAACAATAAACAATAATAAATATGACGTGAAGAGCATGGTTTTGTTTACCGTGTGTGTGAGGTTGCCCCTGTGTGTGTGTGTGTGTGTGTGTGTGTGTGTGTGTGTGTGTGTGTGTGTGTGTGTGTGTGTGTGTGTGCGTGTGTGTGAATGTGTGTGTGTGAGTGTGTGTGTTGGGGTGATGAATAAAGAGATAGTCCATTGAAGGCAGTTGAATACCATGACAACTAGGAGCAACCTCGGATTTATGCCAAACAGTTAGGGCACATTGTGAGGGGGGCGTCAATCATCTATTATTTGGCCCCCAAAATAAATGCAAAAAACTCAGCCTTAACAAAAACTTACAAAAGCAGCCGGACATTTGTCTACATTTCCTTTATTGTCCTGCAGCTTAGACATCGGTTTGTACGTGTGTTTGCTTAGTCAGACCACCCAGGAGGGTTAAAGTCTCTAAGAACAGGATTCATTGTCACCCACATCACATAGGCTGGTCTAAGAAGGCAGTGGAAATAAAACAATTTGAAAATGAGCAGTTTGGCCAGCAAAAATTAGATTAGATATACTTTATTAATCCCACAACGGGGACATTTACTTGCTACAGCAGCAGAATAGAAAAGGCAAAACCAAATACAGATAATAAAGAGAATACATTAAAATACAATAAAATATACAATATTTGTATTTTCTCCAGCACCAGTAGGCTAATATAGGTTATATTTTGAAGGCTAAATTGTTGTTTCTAAATAAATATTGTGGAATAATTCAAATTGTGAAAGCTATAATGACTATAATGATGATAACAGGGTTACATTGTAATGATAATGAGAGCAGTAAGAGTTGTAATTCGTTGTAATGGTTTTTGCTGAACTAGACTAATATTATTCTTGCAGAAGTGTTAGATTACCATGACCTAACAAAACCATGACATGTTTTATCCATGCTACTTGAACTAAGCCTGAACGAAAATATTGACATGAAATGATTTCAGATAGCCTTGGTAAAAATGCTGCAAAATTACATATTTGATGACTTATTTGTATGGCTTACTATTAGGTGGGCATCCCAAATGGATGTTTATTTTGTATTTACAGGCCTGTCAATAAATGTAATACTAAAGTATTGTGAGAGAGGCCATGAATGCATGGATTATGTAAATGAAGAACAAAACCCCCCTCCCCATCCCTGTCATTATCCCTCCCATAACAGCACTCATCCCTTTCTGAAGCACCAATGACAGAGGTCTGAATGTCCCCCAAACCCACCATTTCACACCCACGGACAGTCTTCCTCTACTTGACTCCCAGGACCAGCCCACAGAGGTTCACTCTTCTGTTTCCCAATGCATTTTCCGTTGCAGGATCAGTGGCCAAATCAATCTTTATGTGGACCAATCCTTTTACTCCCCAAGCTCATAGTGCAGCATCCATGAGTTTATCCATCAAATCCTGCAAGACTCAATGACTCTGGAGCATCAAGACAAGCCATACAAACAAGGATAAGTATTTCTTTGAGTTACCAGTAAGTGCGTTCATCCTCCTGAAGTACAGATCAGATACTATAGGTCTCACACCAGGAAAATCCTTCTCTCCATAAAACTGCATCAAAACGTTTTCACATCATGTCTTTGGGCAACACAAAGACTGGGTTCTCCGTCAAGGATATTCTGGATCTTTCTGACACGAATGGGGGATCTGGAACGGAGGAGACTGAAGATGAAAATGAAGATGAAACTAGTGAAATAATGGCTCAAAAGAATCTGCCTGGAAACAGTGGGAATGTGAGCTATAAGAGCGTGTTTTCTCATAATGCTGTGAAACCCTACTCAAACAGCATCCACTATTCAAGTAAGTAGACTTTAAAAAGTTTGTATAATAGGAGCCATCAAAAAGTTATCGATTCTTTCCCATAAAGTATTTACTCCTTTTATGGTCATTATTATAGCCTGCGGACTATTTCAATTATATTTAATTGTTGTTTATTAATTGCCTATTATATTTGACATTCATTCATTTCATTTAGGCATATATTATCACTGCGCCATATCACGTTAATATTCGATGGATTAATAACATCGAATGTGTACTATTGTAAAAGCTTTGAAAATTGTGAGTATTGTGAGTAATCGTAGTCACATCACTGCGTGCAAGAAAGCTAAATTGATGAATTACACCACCCTATACAATCTTACAAAGCTAAATATTTTGAAAATATATTTATTCAGCCTATACATTTTTTTCTAAATTTAACATACACACAAAGGCTGTATTTGTACATTGCATTTCATTAATAATCTGATGGTGTTGTATTTAGCCCACGTGATGAAATACTGATTTATGTTAAACTCGATTTTAAGAGACCAATTTTCCAAACCAGCTAAATTTCTATTTTCTCCTTAATAGTGATCCACGGTGTGTCAATTGATTCTCGAAACGAATCCAAATCTCCAGAGTTGTCCACTGACGAATCCCAAGATATTGACAGAGACCCCGCAGGGGACAGCAGTGAATCTGGAAAGAAGAGAAAACGGAGAGTGCTCTTCTCTAAGGCCCAAACATATGAACTGGAGAGAAGATTCCGTCAGCAGAGATATCTCTCAGCACCAGAGAGGGAACATCTTGCCAACGCACTAAGACTGACCCCAACCCAGGTGAAGATCTGGTTCCAGAACCACAGGTATAAGATGAAGAGAGCCCGGGCAGAGAAGGGCATGGATATGGTCCAGCTGGTTTCTCCAAGAAGGGTGGCCATCCCGGTTCTGGTGAGGGATGGCAAGCCTTGTGACACTGGGAGAACTCAAGAACTTGAAGGTGCCTTAAGGGCTGGGATAGGCCTACCATTCTCGGCCTACAGTGCCTATTCCCTCCCTCATGTGCAGGTACGTTCACATTACAGTCCTGATGCCATGTCTCAACTCTCCAGTGTGCATCACTGGGCACAAATGTACCAATGGACTTGGTAAAAGGGTCTATTTTCAACAGAACATTAATCAAGATTTTTTTTTATTTTATTCGGATGACTGCTTTTAAAGTTGTCATTGTCCACAATTTCACATTTCGACAGCAAAAATCTGCACTAGTTTGTGAAATAGGCCTAGTCTTGATTTCCAGATGGTCGTTGACGGAATGTTTGTGTTGTGTTCAAATTGTTCAGTCATTTAACAAATGTATAATGTGTTCTCGTGAACTGGTATGTAATGAACCTGAATATTTATGATTATGTATATAATAAACCTGTTTGACCTGGGCATTATTGTTAATGGAGTTGATGCATTTTTTATGTAAGACTGTTTAAAGGATGGTAAATTTGCTGAGCAGAAATATGTACAGACCTATTGATAACTGACAGTTATGATTTAAATAATGCCCGGAAATTGGACACATTAATTTACGAGTTCCCCAAATTAGCCTGATTTATGTCTCGGTAAAGTGGTACTATATAGGCTATAGGCCTAAGTGGCATAGTAACAGAATTATATCTACATGACATGCACCATTTTACAAACGTTTCTGCTTGATATCCATACGTTGATTTCCATACATCAATATTGTACAGCATATTGAACTCTATAGAGTTGCCTACACATACAAGCCATGGCACAAATTACAATACAAGGCACGGGATTGCTTTTCCTGATCCTAAACCTTAAACCCACAGGCCAAATTGCAGGTGGTGAATATAAACCCAGAGGACACACTCAACATTCTGTAACTGTGTCGCTTGTGTTCATTCACAAAAGAAGACACCAAATATAGATGAGTGCAGCTGTGCAGAGTTCACACAGGCAAAGAAAAGAGAGGGGCTGTTGTGGCTTTTCAGCAGTGTCAGATGGTTCAGCTTCATTTCCACCCATGAGATGGGGAGTAAAGTATCTCAGCGTTTTTGTCAATGCTGTCACTTGGTTCCTTTGTGACCCATGTTGGACACGTTGCATCCAATATGGACAGCTGGCCTGGTGAAGGACATGGGGAGGAACCCTAACGAACACACAACTTGTGTTCTGCTTTCAAACATGGCATTGTTGCAGACTAAGGGGGGAGACTGGGTACAGATTCATGTCTTATTCTGAGCCATGGAAGCCCCATTCATGTAAAACAGGAAGAGCCTTCTTTTGGTCATTGCATATTCTTCTGAAATTAAACTGATGTTATTTAACAGTTAGTAGTAATTTAGTATCTCTCACAAACACAAATGTTGTGTGTTTGTTTGTGTATTTTTTAAATCTGTCATTAGGTTTTCCAATGGAATAAATGTACGTTGTTTCTCTCATTAGAGGAGCAACAAATGTTTAGCCACTAGATGGCAGCAAATGATTTGATGAAAATTACGTCTAGGAGGCGTCGATGTTAATAACCTTCAATACCTTCAGTGTCGATACATGATCAGTTTCTCCATAGTGGGCCTCATGTAAATTATCACTGCCGAGAAACACTATTACAAACATGCAATCGTAGAAACATGATTGTACAATCAGATATGATGAACTCCCACATATGCTGCCCAAGAGCTGCTTAGGATATAATATTGAGTGACATTTCTCAAGAATACTGTAATATAAGTTGAATCAGAGATTCTGAATCGGTCATTTAGAAGATTTGTGTAAAATCGATGTGCACTCGTTCAAAGTTTGCTTAAAAATAGGTCCACTGATTTAGAAAGAGAAGAGAATAACTGCGGCATGGTTAGTTTTAACCACGTAGGGGAGCAGTTGGGCAACTAAACACATAATATTGGATGAACGCAGAAGAATGATCACGGTAAGTGAAAGGGCAAAACATGTCAATTTGGTGACTATGGTTATTAGCTACTCAATGTTTTTTTTATTCAATAAAATATTTGTTAATGGATCTCAATGATGCGCATCTTACTAAAGTCACCATTTACATTGTACAGCTTATCCTCCAATCTCATTCAGGTTAGAGGTTTGTTAGGCTCGTTGTCTTCTGTAAGGCCTAATATCAGTTAAGCAAACTCAAGCATATAGGGCCTATCCAGAATGGAAAGAGACTAAAAAGGCTACACAATGAACAGCTTCAGGTGTAGCATTAATTAGGACATGCGTCAAGGATCAATCACGCGAAAAAATACACGCTTCAATTCTGATTCAGATCCACATTTTAATGCATTAGACATGCTCATTTGACATCAACATGAAATAAGTGTAACATCCCAAGACTTCTGCAAATACTACCCTCAGTCATGGCTGTTACAGTTTTTATACATAGTATTCAAACTACCTGAGCACCCTTTCAGCCCAGGTCCCTCTTTAGGGATCAAGTGTGTGTGGGCATCCCAGCTGTCACTGCATGAGCCATCCAGTCCTCTCTCACTTACCCGTGCCAAGATTTGATTGTGCTGGACTCTGACCACTTTCAACCGCTGCTTTAACTACAACTCAAAGGCCACGCAGGATATTTATTCTCAGGAACATGTTCATCAAATTCAACGTGGTCACCCTCTTCTCAAAGTCATTCATCCATAACACAGGGGGGCTGGATTGTTGAGCTGAACCCAGTTGTGTATCCAGGTCACGGCACTACGGTTACTGATGTCATGGTGTCATTCGTCCTTTCATTTTTGATGACCACCACTAACCAGTGGAAAAACCTAGCAATGCAGTGACAAGGGTGAAGGTGGTATTTACACTGGGGAGGCCGTTTAACCTGAGGACATGTGCTGGAGGGGGGGTAGAATTACATTTACATGCAGTCATTTAGCAGATGCTCCTATCCAGAGCAACTTACAGCAAGTACAAGGATCTTCCCCCCTGGGGCAAGTAGGGTGAAGTGCCTTACCCAAGGACACAATGTCATGTATTCACAGCTGGGAATCGAACTCACAACCTTTCCGCTCATAAGCCCAATGCCTTAACCGCTGAGCCACCTGACCCCCAGAATTGATGTCTCAATTGACACTGTGTGCCACAGACAACATAACTAATTATATGGACTATATAATGTCCATAACTAAACAATATATAATGGACTAACTGTCCATACCACAGATACATGGCAGGTTCTGTAGTAGAACTGGAAGTGAACAGCCTTTTAAAAGCCAGACATTCAGGACAAAGATTGCATGGAGCCTTAAGAGCTTGCATTGGCCTTTCACTGGCTAGCCTGGCTAGCACAAGAAGCTATGTGTTTTCACAGTGCCCTCTCTAACTCTTTCAAAGTCGCAGACATGCTTCGCAGAATCGCAGGTTTGTCAGCATTGCATGATAATCCCACTGTGGCGCTCTGGAGATCTTCTAGAGGTCTTGGAGTGGGGACTTGCCTGCCTGACACCCCACACTCTCTTAAGAGCCCCTCAACTAAAATAAAGACTCAAGAAAACCAGTGCATGTGGCTAGATGTTCCAATGCAAGTTTAACAAAAGATACAGTTTATATTGTGCCAGCCAAATATTGGTTCACATGTATGTTTTCTACGTTTTCTGTTGTTATTTTCTTATGGGAATTTCACAGATCTCTACAAGGCCTGGCTGAAATGGCCAATGTATGTTGACCTGTTAACAAATAGACCAAAAGTGTACAATTGTATGTGGTTTCTTCCTTGACCTTAAGGCTTTGGGGGTTAGACCTGGAAGCAGCCTTCATGCAAGTGCTGGAACCATTTCAGCTGTAATAGGTTAGGGTTGTGTATGAAAGCATGGATTTCAAAGAGCAGGATGCAGCCTAACAATATAACACATTTTCTTTTCCCACCGTACACAACCTAAAATAAGCCTTTTCTATTCTTTTTTGTGTGTTTTGATGTGTGTACAGACACGCTGCTGGGCTAGTGGATACTGTAGGTCAGAGGTCAATATAGAGCCCCCTCCCCCATCCTCTCTCTGGCTTTAGTCTGAGTTCTGGCCCCAGCTTACTCCCACCGCTGAGAGCCAGGGTGCCCAGGAGCCAGGTGGTCTGGACCCCTCCTGTGACAGGCTCGAGTGGCTGCCTTTCCAAGAGCCGCGGGAGCACAGCTGCTTGTCCTATTGCTCCTCACAAGAGCAGGGGATTAAACGAAAAAGGGAGAGAATGAGGGGCAGGGGAGAGAGAGTGGAGGACCGAAATGGAAAAAAAACTGGGGGAGGGAGAAAAAATAAACCTTTGGAAAGAGGTGAATCTATGGGCAAAATGTCAGTCGTTCACAGACACACGCGTGGATACACACACACACACACACATAAATCATACAACCAATGATACTTTCTGTGAGTGTGAAACTTGACAGGAAGCTGGGGAATATGTCCCATATGTTGCTTATTAAAAATACCAAACATTGTCCAAGGCATCTGTGAGTCAGCATAGAATGGACTCCCAACCTCATGTCATACTATTCATAAAGAGATTACAAGGTAGATGCTCACCTCAACCTTTATAAACGACAGAGGCATAGCAAGCTAGTGTACGGTTCTCTTCTCATATAGACCTGCATTGTACACTAATGATGGTCATTTAAGGGTGCACAATAGGACCATTAAGAAGTGGCCAGGACACAACCAATATCACAAAGCAATAAGCAATGAAGAGGTCAGAAATGATCCAGAAAGGCTGTTTGTGAGAAGATCGCTCTTCTGTATACAACGAAGGGACCAGTCAATAAAGTCACCCACTGCAGAGACCAAGTGCTAATGATGGACCTGGACTGTGGAGAAAATGATGGGCTTGTGGGCATAAAAACATGTCTTTTCACACCATAATGGCTTTGTAGTGGTCTTTACACAAAAGAGGACACAGGCGTGATGAGTCCCATAATCACCATGTCTTTCTCATTTCAGATACAACATTTTACTTCCCTTCTCAAATGTTGCTGATAAGCGGAGGGCAATTTTCTCAAGATATCCTAGACATAGATATGAGGGAATTTAGATGAAAAATGTAATCAGGCCCAAGGGTGCATCTGGTTCCCCTAAATTAATTGTGACATATACGCTTGAAAAAATAGACCTGGAAAAAAATGCTTTAATTGAGACTAAAACACTGTCAAGTGCCCATTTACTTGGTAGTGGATACTTTGTCCTCTTTGTCAGCAGGATGTGGTTGTAGGGAAACCGTAACCACAGACGAAAAACAAGACTAAAATATAATACATTTCCAATAGCATACACAGTCAAATGACATTCTGAAGCCTTCAGACACATGAAATGTTTGTCTACATTTCTTGGAATGACCCCTCGCAGGTTAATTGGCAGAGAAGGATGAATGTGAAGACAACTGCTTCTTGCACTCAGCATCTGCAAACTCTAATCGAGGACAGCTAATACACGGGTTCACATCAAAGCAACAATCAGTGTTCAGCGTTCAGCACCGCTCTGCTGGGCAGCACAAGTGGGTTTTCCTTTAAGGTCTGTCTTGTTCTTGATGGATGTCTGCATATTCATTTTACCAAGTGGCCCTCAGAAGATCCATACATCTCATGTTCATATTCATGAATCCATTGTCTGCACAAATGTCCGTGGGCTGCAATATGAACCAATATCACATTTTATTGTGGCCTAGAATTAACAGTCTTAGTAAGACCTGGAGCATGTCTTGAAATAGGATCACAACCAGGCACAGGCTGCACTTACCTGCTCTAAGAATACAAGGGATTCATACAGACAATCAATATGAGAATACAATGTACGGTACATGACCGGAAGATCTCTCATTGTTTCCTTTTGATGTAGAAAACAAACAAACAAATAGAACATTACAGGCTAAAAAGTAAATGAAAAAAAAAACAGCAATTTATGCAGGAATCTCATCTGAGATATATAATGTCAACATTTGTTACCCATGACCAATACATCACATTGTAAACCTACATAAACAAAAATAAAAAATCATACTTTTCTATGAACAGACCTTGCTATCAAACCTATTACACTCCATTTCTTACCCACAAATCAAAACATCAACTACAGTAATTTAATACAGAATATTGAATGGATAACAGGAACGGTTTCGACACAAATTAAGTTGACTGTCAGTTGTATCTAATGGCTGATACCTAGATGAATTTCCAAAATAATATGAGACCATTTTCAACTAAATCGTTCTTGTGATGTACCGACATGTGCAATACAAGGTGCTCTTTATGTGAAGAATTTTAAATTATATCTAAGGCTTAAAAAGGCCTCGTGTGCACTATTTTCGTTATTTAAATTGACATAAAAACCTATTGCATTGTTTGTTTGTTTTTTACTTTTACAATGACATTCATTATTGATCATGAGTTAAAGGCCTAGTCTAGATATTCTTTACAAAAGACTGGCAGTTTTTCTAGAGCTAAGAATAATTCTGTGCTGTACCATAAGGTTGCAATAAAAAATAATAAAAAAAAATATGTAGAGTTCATATATTCTACTGTAGCCTTCAACATGTATAGCAATTACAATCGAAGTACAACTAAAGCAAAACGATGGGCTGTTAGAAATGAACAGGGCCTATAAAGTCTTTCATGATATGTATTTATGATGGACTGAACACAAACTTTGACAAAGCTGTCTTACTGATAAGAGAGAATATTGCCGTTGTAAGTTCTTATTAACTTTATATTTATTTTTGATATTGCGTCCGACATTCCTTTAACAAAACTGCATACGTTTAGACTAAATATAAATTATATTATGGTATTAACTAAGATAAGCATTCCATAAAACATTAGGACTCATGCGTAATTGCCTCTTTTCTTTTGTTCCAATTGCAGAACATTTTCCTATTCACGCTGTTAGTACTTTTGGACGACAAATGAAGACATGGTTTAATGGTTTTTATTTTATTGGCAAATCACAGCGATGAAATGGACGTTTAATAACTGCCATGCGTGTTTCCACACAATCTAATTTGCTTCACTTCCATCCTTTATGCATGAACAGGAGGTTCAGGACCCAGGCTCTTCCTCTCAGCACCAGGCTCTTCCTCTCAGCACCAGGCTCTTCCTCTCCAAACCCTCTAACTGACCTCTCTTTAACTGACCTCTCTTTAACTGACCTCTCTTTAACTGACCTCTCCGAACCTCCTCCTTATTGGGTCTGTGATGGAGGAATGCATCAAGTGGCCCCATTAAAGAAAAGTCTCCCTTTTAAGACTGTCTGTAGATTTTAAAATATTATTATATTGTCAAAATGTTATAAGATCTTGAGTATGTTCTATAAGTCTTAGAGTATACCTTAACAGTATAAGTCTTATAAAAAATAATAATTGGTACCACTATAACAGTAGGCCTACACTACATTCAAAGAGAGTAAATACAATAGTAAAACAAAAGTCTATGTCTACAAAATGCACAAAATGCAATTTGGTGTATATGTGTCTCAAATCTGGCGTTGAATTAGTAATTATTGCCCACAATTGCTCACAACTTCAATTGCTCACAACTGGCTGCAGGTCAGCAGTCTATAATTCCTAACATGCTGTTAGTTCAACATAGATTAAGGTGACTTCTTCCCATTACCAGGCCTTTAATATCAACGTGGCGCAATAATTATTGCTTTGCTTGAACCGTAATTTCATTTTAATATAACATACATTTCAAGTCAGATATATTGTTAATGGGTTAGGCGACAATACAACGGTTGACGCAGAAAAAGTTTTCATAATGTAATCAAATGTAGACTTGATTTGGGGTTTTAAAGTATTTCAGGTGTAGGTTATCCTGTGCCTCGCATTTTTTTTTCTTTTGTAGGCCTATACCACGATAAGGTTTAACTGCTATAACACAAATGTCTTAAGTACATTTTAAAAGTTTACCTAATCAATTGATTGCCTCATTAATCCAGATTTTCGATACCATAACGATTCCTCAGGTTACTGAATGATCCCCTTGCAGGACTCTCCCCATGGTTCCAAAGCAGGCAGAAGTGGTTTGAGTCTCCATTCCAAACACTGTGGGAAACGATTACGAGGTTGAGAGGTTGAGTGATTTGCATACGGTACTACAGAAATACATGCCATTGGGTGACAAACTTATGGTTTGTGGAACATTAAAGTTAACCCAGAGCTCAAATGCGTCATGGACATGAATTGACTTATGAATTTACTATTTTACACATACTGGCAAAACACTGTTCATGCATGTGACAACTATCATGCTGATATCATTTCAGTATTTCGATCATTACAAAGTTGGAGCTGAAATAACATTTTCTATTACTTAGGTCGTTAAAATAAATATTCTGAAAACCACTGGATATTGTATATAGATATGAGTGCAGGCACAAATAAATAGAACACAAACCAAATATTAACATTGTCATTTATGGAGATTTTGAAGGAATGAAAGTTGACCTGTACAGGCTAAAAGCCTTACATGCAACTGCCTCTATCCAAGTAGTTCAGCGCAGAACGACATTATCAACAGACTTGTCTTATATCTATACAGAGGTATTTCACAGTTCACAGAATTTATGTAAATAGGCTTGGAGGTTGTATGATATTAAACTTAAAATGTTCAACTTCAGCTCCAAAAATAAAATGTTTGCTCAATTACCTAGTAAAATGTCAATGGCCATTGTTGGCTGGTTTTGCTGGCTATGGCTCCACCCCTGCATGTCGTAAACCTGGCCTCGCCTGGCAGAGGAACCCAGGATAAGAGAACCCAAGGCTCTCCTCCTTCTCCAAGGCGATCAATTGGGTACCTCAGACGGAGCACAAGGACCCTTACTGCTGTCCTGGAACAGTGAGAGGAACAGCACCACGGGCTTGTTCCACCTTCAGCAAATTCACCTGCTGGGCTAAACCATGTCCTTGAGCCCAAAGCACTCCACTCCCTTCTCAGTGACAGATATTTTGAGTCCCATCGAAGAGACGTACAGAAAGTTTGGCGCCATGGACAACACGGGGAACCTCGCCTCTCCGCTTGGCGCGTACCGATCAACTCAGGTGTCTCAATCCGGGATGCAGCAGCACTCTTTGGGCCACAGCACCGCAGTGGCGGCTGCCTATCACATGCCACACGGTGTGTCTCAGTTCTCCAGCGCCATGGGAGGATACTGCAACGGGGGGATCGGGAATATGGGAGACCTACCGTCGTACCAAGACACCGTGAGGAACGGGGCCGCAGCGACGGCTTGGTACAGCGCCAACACAGAACCCCGATACCCAACAAGTAAGTTTCAACCCCTTTTCTTACATGCAATTGATTGCAAACTGCTAGTAGGTTTATACACCCATTCGATACAAACTGCTGAGAGAATGCGTGCAAAATAGCCCAAAAGAATGTCAGCAAAACTTTGCATTTACACCTGGATTTACGCACGAATCACCAATCGCTCACAACTCATCCAACCGTACTTATGGTATTTTATTTCAGTTTCTAGATTCATGGGGGCGTCTACTGGGATGAATATGGCCGGTATGGGAGCACTGGCAGGTATGGAGGCCACCAAGTCCATGGTGACCTTACACTCTGCGCCCAGGAGGAAACGGAGGGTCCTCTTCTCCCAGGCCCAGGTGTACGAGCTGGAGAGGCGCTTCAAGCAGCAGAAATACCTCTCAGCGCCGGAGAGGGAACATCTAGCGAGCATGATCCACCTCACACCGACCCAAGTCAAGATCTGGTTCCAGAACCACAGGTACAAAATGAAACGACAGGCGAAGGACAAAGCCACGCAGCAGCTCCAACAGGAGAGCGGGAGCGCGTGTCCTGGGCAGCAGTCCCCCAGGAGGGTGGCCGTGCCAGTCCTGGTTAAGGATGGGAAGCCCTGTCAGAACGGATCCAACACACCCACACCGATCCATCAGCATCAACAGCAAACCAGCTCCGGTGAGACGATGGGAGGATCGGGAGGTGCGGTGAATCTTCATCCAAATCAGCAGGTTAATCCCTTATCTTCAGCTGAAGATCTGGAGGACATGTCTCCCCCCAGTCCTCCTGTCCTGCACAGCCAGATGAACATGGCCCAGACAGACGCAGCCCTCATCGAATACACCAATAATATGATTAATTCAAACCTGCTGTACGGCAGAACTTGGTAGGACGCTTTCCCTGTTTTATATATTTGCTATGGAGCCACCTGGATGAAGAACAGACACTCAAGGAGGGCTCTTTATGTTCATCTCAGACAAAGCACCACTATTATTTTACATTTTTTGGGGGCAGTTTGAACAACTTGGAGAAAAGATAATCAACCATGCATGTGAATTTTTTTTGTCGCTTTTATACCATTATGAAAGTTGGATGTATGGGGGTTTAAGGGTGATGAGATCTTTGAGCGATTTAAATATAAATCTTCTTAAATGACCCAGCAGTAAACCTCTTATGAAACAAAATCACGCTGTAAACTATTTAGATTAACGAATCATGACTGTATATAGCTAACAAATTGAATGTCACCTGTATTGTTTTAACGAAATATTTGTTAGATTAATTTGTAAAATACACAATGTGATTGCTGCTGCACAAAACAAATATATTAATCCCAATCCAGTGGAGACATTATAATAAATCACTGATATTGGAGCATTTCTGCTTGAAGACTGTTGACTGTGTCAAGTAGCCTATAAAATAAAATACACTGTTCCTATTTGTTCTATACTTAAGTCAAATTATTCGTTATCAATTTAATTTCAACTCCGTCCATAAATGGCTATTTATCGAAACCGTCAAAAATGTGCACATGCAATTTAATAAATAATAAAATAAGTTTGACAGCGAGGATATACATCGGGACTGAAAGCATCAGATTTGTGCGTTTATAATAACGAATTGCAATAAAAGATCATTGGTTTCGAAATGTAAAAATACATGTACAAAATTATTAATGCATAATCGAATTGAAATTAGTTTCAGATATTTCAGATGATCCAAATGTTTATTTTTGTTAGTTTTTTTTGGCGGTGGTGATTTATGAGATACATAAGCTGTTTGTGGTCAGTGGCGACTTGGCCTAAAAAGTGCTTTTGTTAAACGGATTTATCAATTCAATAGTGTAGAGTTAATGTGCTACAGGCACACATTGTGTTAAACATTTGACACAAATAGCTAATAATAAAACATTGACATTTTTGATAATCTGTGTATAACTGGTAATTCTTCTTCATCGAGAATTAAAACCTGATGGTGACCAGATAATGGAAATATTAAAGAGCCCAGCATAAGTAAAAAGGATTTCAGATTTCTGCAAAACAAAAATGGATTCCACCTATTCATAAAATGTTTGTATCTGAGAAGTAAGTTATTTTGTACAATGTACTATTATTGTTTCAAATACTGACCAATAATAAACATCCTTACTGAAGCTATGGCCACTGTCAGTAATTTTACCTCATTATGTGTATGACCATAGAAAAGTTGTACAGCAGCTTTAAAAAACGAAAAACGATACACAATGGCAATTGTCTTTTGACTCACTTGTTTTATACAAGATTTACAGGCATAAATCTTAAAAATTCAGTACATAAAACAGGTTCAGTACAATAAAAGAAAAAAATTATAATCTTTTAACAAGTTAACAGCCTGAAAAAGACAAGTAGGATAAAATTATTTCAGTTTGTCTACATCTGAAATTAATTCCAGTCGTAACGCCTGGCAGCTGGTGGTGGTGGGGGGTAACCATGTCCACTGTTGTAACCCTACAAAAAGTGAAAAAAAAAAAAAAAGTTCAATTATTTACACAAATGGGAACCATAGACATAAACAACCGTTCCCTTCCTAGCCCATACACATATGATAAAATACAGTTGCACATTCTTTGCACATAATTTACAAAAAACAAGCACTCCCGCAAAACATTGTAGAACCGATCGACCGTTAGAGTTCCAATGACCCGCATGTTTGCTTACTGTTGGGTTACGTCAGGCTGCTGTAGATTCAACTTGACTTGGAAGCCAAATAGTTACCTGTTGTTGTTGTCTGTTGTCTCTGCGGTTGTCGTAGCGCTGCTGGTAGTTCCCAGAACCCCCCCCTCGCCCCCGGGCCATGTTCTGTTGGTACGCTGCTCCTTGGGACTGCACAGACCGGTCCCAGCCATGTCCACCATACTGCTGCCTGCACAGTCACAACGTGGTTGTCAGCTGACAAGAACTGTTAGCCTGAAGGCAGGTTTGGAGTTGGCATCGGCCAATGTTGTGCAGCTTGGCTTAAAGCTAGCAATGTCAATAAAAAAACTCTGAATTTGTATTATGAGACTACAGTACACTGGATTTGGGGGATTCTGGGAGGACTGGGTCCTCCTTTATTTTGTCCCACCCACCATTTGTGGAAATATGTCAGAAGGCCCGATATGGCTACGAAAAAGTAAAACCCCTTCTATTCATACAGCCTTCAATTGACCATGGTGACCTAGCAACGTCCCTGCTAATTGGTATAGACCGAGAGGCTGAATTCAAAAAAGGATAAGATGGCTACCCAATTTACATCATTCTGTGTATAAACCCTGTAAGAGTATGAAATAAACCATATTTACATGAATTGCACTCATCCCTGAAATGAGGGCACCACATTGCTCTTGGGCAATGAACACACATCGACCACACTGCGGCTCTTCATGAACAAACGGCACGACAATGTGTCGACCTGGGAGAAAACCCCAACGTATTAAGTCTAGTCTTATTGCCGACAATGGAGCAGGAAGGAGTGGAGGTGGACCCATCCCTCATTATCAAACCATGTCACATTCTTTCCCAATGCCCGACTTAGCAGAGCAGTGGAATCCATAATCCCTCCTCCAGGTTCCTTCTTATGCATTTTCATTTGGTCTGGTCGTAAGTAGTTAAAGAAACTGTTTTCAGTCGCCGCTAATAACTACTGACCTAAGGTGACAGGGAGGCACAATGGGGATGGGAGGCCTGAAAAGTTGAACCAAAGAACCTGATTAGTCCCTCAAGAGGTCTGGAGCCAGAATCAATAGCTGGTCTGTGCGGACACTGTGGCAGCGGCACGGAAATGATAGCGCTCCGGCAGCATTAGTTATGCCTCATTAAGTTCCACAAACCTCCTCGAGAGAAATTTGTTTTAGCTCGGCCATAATTTCAATTCAGCTCTAAGCCCCCCATGGTGCTGGGCTGGCAGCCTCAAATAGGCAACGAGATGGAGGCAGTTATCAGCATGTACAGTTGGGAGGTGAGCTTCAACAATAAAACTACAAATACAAATAATTTTTATAAACTAGCTAAAAACTCCAATCTATGAGTAAAAAGTGTTGATCAATCCCCGCCCCCCAAAAGTTCTCCTACGTTCATGAACACCACCAAGTGTAAGCAGTGAACACTACTTCATCCAAAAGAACAGTTACTAAAAACTTCCTAGACCGAGCAAAGACGGTTCAGATTTCCTTCTGATATACTGAAGAAGCGGAGAAGACGGCCTCACCTTGGATATGACTGAGGGTTGTACGGGGGAGGGGCTCCCAGAATGCCCTGCTGCCTGGAATCTGAGCAGAACAAAAGAGACATTTTTGAAAAAGAGTTTCTCCTAATGCAAGTTCCTGTCATGTACACAGTATACGACATTCAACAATACCGGCAGGGTCAATTGTGTCTTTCAAAGCAAGAACGCGAACAAGAAAATAATACAAAACATGGATATTGTAGAACTTGGTGGACGATTCTTTATGAGCTACAGTTGGGCTAATTTTCCCTTTTCTGGTTTTGGTGGCAGTGGGGAGGGAATTCTGCTTGAGTCACACTTGGATTGAAAAACAGAAGTGAGTCACATATTCAATAATCCAGTCCAGAATTAATGTGAAAGCATTCTCCTAACTCTGTAAATTGAGTACTTCCAATAGGTTCAATGTTCAGTTAAATTTTCCATTACGCTGGAACTACAGTGTGCGCCATCTAAATTGGGAAATTAATTAACCTGAATCAATTCCGCCATAACCCCTATATCAAAACAAAGCATTTTTAATGTTCCGATACTGCGAAAACAATTGGCATGATAAAATGACGCCTATTCAAGCATCGGATCACAATGGGGTTTGAGGAAAGAGCAGAAAGAGGGAGAAAAAAAATGCTGCATTTGCATTTCTTCTCCTGAAAATGAAATAAGCATTCAGCGGTGCGGCATTGTGGATGACTCAAGTACCCTGGGTCCATCGCCGCAAGCCCTTCACAAAGCCACACTTTTTACACAAAAAGTAGCGAGCAGCTTCCAGATTCACAGTTGCCAAGGCAATGACCAGCTGCAAGCCTCAGACTTGTTTGTTTATAGGGGCAGGCCTGGTGAGTGTTTCAGATGGAGAAGAGGGTGAGGGGCGGGTGAAGGGTGGGATGAAAAGAATTTCGGGGAAGAAAAGGCTGTCATTTACAAAACCAGGATTTGAGCTGGTGTAAAAAAATAAATCTTTGATGGTAATGATGTTGGAAATAGTATGTTTGGCCTGGAGGTTCCCCCGAAAACTTTGGCCCCCAGTTGAATTCGGGAAGGAGAGAATAGAACCAGGACTTGGGAGGATGAGAAATGTAAAATATGACCATGCTGTGTAGAAACCCCTGCACAAACAAACACATTTATATTTACAGATTGTAGAAAAGCTAAGTCCTACTATTGTTACTAAGTTGCGAGCTGAGATCAGCCTCAATACCAACAGACATACTAAAAACAGACAATGGAAGAACTGGTTAACAAGCCAGACACAAAGTCATTTCAGCCTGTTTTTCGGCAAACGTTGTTTATTAATCTTCTCGACCAACAACTTAGGACCACCCACTCTGGTCTCATTTAGAACCCTGTAACGTCTCATCTCTCTTCGGGCTGATGTCAGTATAGTCACTCCAATGAGAGAATAACAAGTAGACACCTGTCAATCTCCTTAATTAACAATGATCTGAAACTCTATGGAGCTCCGGGCCCATGTGATACAAACGACAATAAAGGATTACACTTCCAAATCCGCTAAACACGCTGTATTCGCTGTAGTGCCACAAGGATTACAACAAGCCCAAACAAATGACATTTCCTCACATTCGTTTTCAATTATCTTGTCTTCTTTTCAGTCTGCTTCTCGTAGACGCCTCTTGAGTACGCCAGGCTCAATTAAAACTAGATGGAGCCCAAAACTTCAACAGCACAACAAAGTTGACAATACAATGTCACTAACATGTCAGCACAATAATGGCCACCAACAGAGAGAAGCTAGTTGGTTATTACACACCAGCTGTTTTGATTGGGATGAACAAAACCTTGCCGTGCGTTTCAGAAGCCGTGTGTTGACATTACCCCGCAGGAGGTAGCAGCACAGTCAAAAGGGAAGTTAACTTTGGTTTCAACCCTCTCCAGACTACAGCACACATCCAATCAAATAGGATCCTCCCCGAGGCTTTTATCAGGGGGCCAGTGTGTCCAGCAGACCCACTCTACAGCCTCATTACCACCCTGGTCTCCCCACACCTAATCAGCAAACATGGCCCCCGGACCCCCACCACAAAGACCCATCCTAGCCCAGGCTGGGGTGATTACTGCCCACCTAGTGGATCCTCCCCGAGGGGGGGGGGGTTAACTGAACAAAAGAAATGCCGCCTTTGAGCTCTCGTTCTCCCCCCAAAATGGCAGATTTTAAGGTTATCCATGAGTTCTCTGGTTTACCTGGTTTCTTTCATTGGAAACGCTAATGATTTGACATGAACACCCGACTATTTATTTTCATTTACGGCCAATTCTCTGAAGTCTGATGATAGTCACTGACTGATCATTAGTCCAACATGGTACATCCTACATTTCATATGCACTGCTGCTGTTAAAAAAACTTTGTGCTTAATCCTCAGGTCAATAGCCTAAATATATTTATGCATATAGGTTGCTGTGAATGAACGAGCCGTCACTCCCACTCTGGGTATTTTATGTCAAAGGTGTGTTGAGCTCAATTATTAGGATGGTCACATGAACAATAACCGTCAACAGCGGGCAGTCCTGTTGTAATCCAACGCTTTAGGATCATTCATTCAAAAATCCCATGATGGACTCAGAGGAACAAGTCCACAATCACAGACGGCCCATAGATATTAACCTTGATTACCTTAATCAAAATAACTCCTTAAAGAAAATAATAATAATAAAAAGAAAAAGTCCCCGGCTGTTAATTGCCAAGTTTACCATCACGAACAAACAGCGGAGGCGAAAAAAATAGGAGGAGATGCCGCAATCCAGAGAAACCCAAAAAGCCTTATTTGCATCAAGTGCCACCAGAATAGTCTCGACTCCCCCACAGGCTATCAGCCGCCAGATGAGATTATTCATCAACTTGCAAATTGGCACATCAAAGTCAAATTGGAGAACTACTGTCAGAGGACCAGAAGGGCCAGGGCCAGGACCACACAGGAGACTATGATTAGGTGCAGGGGAACAGACCGTGCTCCTCCAGAGGGGGTTATTCCAGCACACTGCCCACTGAACAAACGGACATTTAGTTCCATCTCCTTTTTCATTTTATTTAATTTTTTTACTATCATTAAAAACACCTATGTCAGCCTTGATTGCGCCAAAACACAACATGCAAGGGAAAAATGTGCCGTCTTTCCTATAATGTAATATTTAATATTTGTTCATTTAGCAGACGCTTTTATCCAAAGCGACTTACAGTGAGTACAGGGACATTCTCCCTGAGTCCAGTAGGGTGAAGTGCCTTGCCCAAGGAAACAATGTCATGTAGCCACAGCGGGGGCTCGATCTCACAAACTTCCGATCATGAAGCCAACGCCTTAACCCGCTGAGCCATCTGATGTAATCAGAAGATGCGCAGATGGAATTTGGCTTTGTGACATGTGATGTGTTCCGGGAGTACAACTGTGTTTAGGAATGACTGCTGGACCTGATGTTAGGTTCCCCCAGGACCATAATGACTCTTAATGAGGGGCTTGTTGCTCTTTTTGCTCAGTTCTGACCTGATTAGAAATGTTATACTCGCAGTGTGGTATATTATTATTATTACTTGCTTTCCTACAGGTACATTATTGCCTGTTGCATGCCATATAATTGTAACTTGTCTAACTGAATGCTCTTGCGGCTCTTCCCTTTGACACATGGTTTCGCACAGCGTATGTTTCATAATCTGAATACGCGCAATATTTGGGTTGGATTAACACTTTGTTATGATCAGTGACCGATGCTTTTTTGTAAAAGCTCCCTCTTGGAAGTCGCTTTAGATTAAAGTGTCGGCTAAATAAATGTAAATGTTTATCGCCGTCTATAGGCTGTGCTTTAATTGATGGATGGCTTGTGGAACATGGCGGATGCACATGCTGGCGAGTCTTACGTGGGACATGCCCCCCTCCGTGTTGGGGGCGGTAGTTCCCCCGGTTGTAGTTGCCAGGGGGCGGGGCGTTGCTGTACTGTCCACCTCTGTTCATGCTGTGACTGAAAAAGACAAACCAATACAGTATTACAAGCATGTCAAACTGCAGTTTACAGCTTTGTTGGTTAGAGCCGTCACCAACTGTTCAAATGTTGACATTCCTTACAATGAAGACACACATGTGACGTGTTTTTCCAAAGTCCAAATCCTGCTTCTATAATCCACTGATTCACCCCTGGTTTTCCTCATTACCAGCCTCTAAGCACCTGCCTGTTTGGCCCCATCAAGGCAAATAACTGCTTGAATTACGAAATTAAGGATTTGGTGGACTCTCAAAAAAAAAAGAAATAATTTGGAACATCACGTTTCTTCAACTCCATGCATAATTCATTCCTAAACATGCGATAGTTGGCATCAGCCAGATGTTTAATTATTCAGGTTCCTTAATGACAACTCAGCCTTGCACGAATGTACGGAGTTAAGCTCATAATCAAACGTGGGTATTTAATGTTCACCAGGGCGGTGGGGGGGGAAGGCAGGCCACAGTGGCAGGTAACAGGAGCAGCTGACGCTGAGGTAGACAGGCCGCACGTACCCCAGAGCACGGAAGGCTGATTGGTCAAGGTGGCTCTGCTGTCGGTTCGGGTTGAACCCCAGCTGGGGCCTCCAGGAGCCTCGGTTGCCCCTCTCCCAGTCCCCGGGCTTAAGCACCTTGTTAGGGTGTCTGAGAAGAATGGGCCAAATGGTCAAAACAAGAAACTGCGGCCTCCCTATGTTAAACCTATTCTGTGGATGGGCATGTTCTATACATTAGGATAACAGGTGTTACCATGCTTTAATTATCACAGCATTTAAAAAAAGAAGATGCGTGTTTTATACTAAACCTACTCTTCTGTTGGCTAAGAATACTCATTTTTAAGAATTACAATGTAAACAATGCAAAACTCAGTCAAAAGCAAAATGATGCCATCTTACTTAGCTCCAGGAAGAACAACAGACGGGAACACAAAGCCCTCTGCATACTGGGGATCCACGTACTTTATACTGTCAACAAAACAAATCATTAACATGAATAATGAAACACCATTACTCATTTGATAACCAAATCTGCACTAATATGACATACTGATATTATCTAGCGACAAGGATGACAGGAGCTCTTTGACCAAGTTACCCCCCCCCCCCCCCCCCCTTAAAACTGGACCCTGGAGAACCAGACACTGGATTGGACAAGGACTCTGGAGTAACAAGTGCACACTGCTTCCATTGAGGCCGAAAAATTCCAATGTCATTCAACTACTCCACCATAAATTCATCCTATGGACAAGAATCATCGCACGCAGGGCAAAATCTAAACAGGAACTGGAAGAAAAAAAATAAGAAGGTGAAATGTGAATTTGGAGAGGCGGCACTCCAACAGCTGCTGACTGGGCCCTCAGGTAGAGACTTCCAGGAAGCTCAGTTGTCTGATCGGCGGTATGAGGCTACGGGTTCAAGTGCACCTTCAAACGTTCATTATGTTGTTGGCGGGAACAGGTAAACAAATATTCCCCCAGCACATAAAGCTCAATGTCATAGCAGCTGCTTGTGTGTCCTCCTGTCCACCCGGAGTTCACTGGATGAAGCTAAGGGGGTTAATAATGTAATATAATGAGGATTAAAAGAAGAATCTGTACCCTATTGCGCTGTTCTGTGCAATGTCTCGCAGCGTAGGGATCGGAGACTCCACTGGCCTACGAGAGAAAAAGAAGAAACTGTGTTACTTCCTCCAGAGAGTATAAGCGAAATAAGAACATACTCTGATCTGAAAATAGGACATTAAAGCTGATGTTGCTTACTCGTCTGGTAGAATAGGGTCTTCATCAAGAGTTAGTGTCCCTTGGATTCCGTGACACAGCTCTGCAGGTATCTCAGTTCCCTAGAGAGTACGACACAGTCAGAGCCATCTGTAAGATTTGGATTACAAGGTGGACAAAGCCCATTTATAATGGCAAGAAGCTTTCTCAACCTGGGAACATTTGGTGAGGTAAAGCTCGTGGATGAAGTCACAGAGAGCGTGGGTCTTCCTCACAAACAGCAAGTCGCTTCCAAGACTGTTCCTTTTTTCTGAAGAAAAAACAAACAAAAACAAACAACCCTGAGATTATTGATTCCCCCCCCCCTCCACATTCTTATTAATTTAACAGGCGTGAGATGTAGCTCTACTGTTCACAAACGGAATATGAAAAGTGTTCTGAATGCCAAGGTCATGTGTCATTTCCATTCCAGCGAGAGGTTAAATGGACGGAGCACGGAGTGGTTTTTGTGGAAAAGGCTCGGTTGGGGTTGTTTGTTACGCACCTTCCTCGGAGGAGAGGTCAGGGTAAACATCTTCCAAAGCTGCCCTCAGCCTGCGCTCATCAACAAAGGGCAGTAAAGCAACACCTTTAAAAGGACAGAACACAGGAGGTTATCCAACAATAATTACAGGGCAATCTGTGTGCGTTCAGAGTTTTTGAAGCTCCATTATCATAAAAGCACCGACGTTCTCAGAAGATATGAAGTCGAAAATTGCGTCTTGATCAAGATGTAAAGATGCACAGTGCGGCAAGATTCCAGCTAGTTCAAGAATAGCAAGACAATATGAAGTGGATACTCAAGGTAGTGTAACATGGATTTTCAGTATAGATCAGCAAATTTAGTTTTGTTAATGAAATAACACATTGATGTTTATATGTGGATGCTCAGTAGTACTTCTACTAGAACTGTGAAACGCTGATTTGTTGTTTGTGTGTGCACAGACTCAAATGAACAAATAGCAAACTACAGTAGTTGACAAATCCCCAGCTGCATCACAGGCACTGCACTAGTAACATTAAAAGGTATTTGGACAGACACATGGTGGTCATGTTTACATTGGCTCCAATGACAAGCAGGCCATACGTTTTCACTTGGTATTTTCCCATACTGGACATCGTTCCTCTATTTCAGATGACCACAAGCATATGGAATATTGTGGTAAGTCACGGCTCACCTTGCCAGGCAAACTTCTTTCCATTCAGATCGATCGCAAAGTCGTCGGGATAAAAATCAATAATGGAGGAGTCCTGTTGAAACAAGCAGTGACCGAGTGTGAAAAGGATAATACCAGCTTAGGTTTGAATCAAATAGCCTAATGGGTGTATTCAAGAAGCTGTACTCTAGTTCTGACTAACTGTACTAATTCTGACTGATGTTGTTACTGTAACTTACATTTACATTTATTAATTTAGCAGACGCTTTTGTCCAAAGCGACTTACAAGAGAAAGATTTACAAAAGAGCATAGCAACATGATAGACCCCCCAATTACAGCAGGTTTATAGATTATGAAACAAACATTGTGAGAACCAATAAGTGCCAAGGGAAGAGCTATAAGAGCATTCAGCTGAACAAATTACAAATTTAAGGTGAGTCTCCGACGGACAGTAGTCTACCTAAGGGATACGAACAATAAAGGAACACTTACCGGGTTGCTCATGAGCGAACGCCAGGTCTCCGGCAGGAAGTTCCCACTGGCGGCAGGAAACACGCCCATCAGCTGCTCCAGGGGCTTGAACTACCCAGATGGAACCACCCACAGGAGAACACAGGCTTAGTCGTGCGAGGAAAGGAGTGGGCTGAATATTTTTCCAGGAGAGCGGGGAACAAGACAAGTGACAAGAGGTAGAGTAGCCTTCTGCCCCTTCTTACCGGTTTGGTCCCGACCTCGAACTCGGTGAACAGGCTTTTGATGTCTTTGAAGTCGGATGCAAACGGGGCATAGTGGAAAGGAAAGTACCACTTCCAGGAGGCACAACCCTGTCAGGCAGCAAACAAACAGGAGTTTCTCTCAGCAATGACATAAAAAAAAAAAAACAATCCATAACCCTGATTTGCTTGAAAAGGTGTGCGGAGAAAATACACTGGGAAAATCATTTAAATTGACAAGGGATTTATGTCGCTGCTGAAGTTTATTTAACAAGCCTTTGAGCTTGATTCATGAGATTTCAGTCCTTTCCAGAACACCTGCAAAGAGCAAACCTGCTTAGTACCTCTTCAACCTTATAACACTAACAAAATGGATACAGAAATTAATTTCACCCCATCCCTAAAGTATGCTCACGTTGAAAATAATATAAACCCTGCAAATCCAACCTTGGAAGATAAGATAATATAAACTTCCTTTCTGCTACAGAATTAGCTTTTCAAAGGCATACCCATGGGTGACCTTCACTGCCTTGCTAGCAGGAATGTACCTCAGAAGATTGAGTCCAAATGCATTCTACAATCTCATTTCAATGTCAGCATTTCTATGACAAAAAAATACATTAATTCAAATAACAATTTGTGGTTTTCCAACATTCATTCCATAGAACGATTAAGTGCGACCCCCAAATCACAAATAATAGGCCAACATTTATCACAGCAATACCGCAATTAAATGTCTATGAATGAACAATAAATATGTCTGGTGCTTTCTTCTGGTACTGAAGAAAAAAAACAAAAACAAAAACAGGGTACTACAACTTGGAATTGAACAACAACACAGAAAAAGAAATTATCCCTTATAGTCCCCTAATGGGGAAATTTCAGAGGCGCACACATTTATTCAGTGCATTGGCCGGGATTTGAACCCCCACCGGGATTGAAACCCAGGCTTTCTGCACATGGTAGGCAAGAGTCCTACCACTGAACCACCGGTGCAGCCAAGCCAAAAGTGGCGGGCGGGGGGAAAGGGGGGGCTGCCTTGGTTTCTGAACAGTTGGCCATGCGTGTGCACGTCCCCAGCTCAGGTCTGAATGAATGTGTGGCAGAAAAGAACAGACACGACCACCGAGGGGGGAGAAGGGGGGGGGTGTGAATGCTTGGTAATGAACACACTCAGAAACCCCCCCCCCCTCCCCCTCAACCCCCCCAGGGACGACCCTCGATGGCTGAGCATGTGGTGTCAACACAAGAGCGCCGCATCCACAGAGCGGCACAATTACCACTGACAAATCCCCCGGCTCCCGCCTAATCAGACAAGGATCTTCTGAAGAGAATCCACGCCTAATTATTGAATTTTAAGTTAAAGATCAAGATCGGCATTATCAACCGCCGTACAAAGTAATACATGGTGCCTTTGGGGTGCCTGATAGCAAAGCAAACATCTAGAGGGGGAAGCTCGATCCCTTCCTAAATAAACAGCTCTGTGGTAGATTCCCACACCGTGACACTGGTTCTCCCTTAAAAAGGGTGTGTGCCATGCAAAATGCTTTCAGAAGAGCTGGTTCATGTCATAGTTGTGTGTGTGTGTGTGTGTGTGTGTGTGTGTGTGGGGGGGGGGGGGGGGCAGGGGGAGACCTGCGTGTCGGTGTGCTCTGTACCTGGTAATAGTACCTCAGGACCCAGCACAGGCCCTCCACATAAGACTTGACCACCTTCCGCTTGAAGTCCTCGTCAGTGGCATCGACGTCGAACTTGGTCTTGTAGTATCTCTGCTTCCAACCGTCCTCCCACAACCTACCAAAGGACATTGTGAGAAGAAAGGCCACGCTAACCTCCATCACTGCCCCGTCTGAACACGATCGACTCGGGTACAATTCTCAGGTAATGATGCAACCGGTCACAGCAACTCTAGTTATTCAGGCTCTATGTCTGAGGCGTCCGATTGGTCTGCCACACAATTCCATCAGCGTGCCGCCGCCGTCTCGTCCACGTAAACATTCACAGAAAACTTTACACCTTCAGGAGCAGCTTGATGGTTTCGACATACAAGTAGATTGGTATGCTGTTCTGCACATAATCAAGGATGAACAGCATCTGTCTAGCCGATCCTCCACTCTGGCCTGCTGGGAGCGACGACTTGTAACCGGAAAGCCTCCATGAATACCAATTAAGCCCAATGGATTTAACAGCTTTGGCAGGCACATCACAGAGGAATTTATGAGAATATTCCTCCTTTCCATATTAATGACTTGCAGGAAGGTGCGTGCGTGTTATGTGTGTGTGTGTGTGTGTGTGGGGGGGGGTTATTGATGAGTACAGGGACACCACAGAGGGGCACCTGAAGAGCCTATGCTGCAAGTGATGAGGCATAAATCAGGAGGCAGGTCCTGGCTGGGAGGCAGGCTTGGCTGGGGCTCTGGCCCCTGGCTTTACCTGACGTTGTCCTCAGGCTCAGGCTCGCTGTCGCTGTCCTCGGCTTTCCTCTTCAGGCCCCTGCCATCCACCGCGTCACTGGGCCCCGCGCCGCTCTGAGCCACAGGAGGGATACGGAGGAGGAGGGCGGGGGTTAGTGGAGGGAGATTATGTAAACCTTTAATAATATCATCATATTAATATCATCATATTATTATCCAAGGCACCTTTAGAAAGAGAAGCTTTCTCATTTTTGTGTTCCCGCTGTTGTAAAACCTTGGGACACAAACTAGCTTTCATATGTTCATTTATTTGAATATTGCAGAGGATATTACTAGTAAGGGAAGGACATTTCATTTAATGGCCAAAAAAACTATTACCTGAGCGCAAGGAAATACAACAAGCTGTGGTATGCACAATGGGAGACCTTCTTTTAAACATGCTTCTTTATTAATGTTGTTATTCATGTGCAAATAGCTACTTGGGACATTATTCATTAATGCATTTATGTGGGAAAGCTTGAGGGAACATGAGCACTGTAATGGTTTCTTACTATACACCTGAGCCTTGCCATGAAGGATTTAAAATCAATGAAATAAATCAACATGAAAATTGTACAGAATATCTTGAATCATGCGCTATGGCTCCTCAAGTTTCTGCTGTAATGTTTGAACACGAGAAGTAAGGAAGACAGAAATCTAGGTCAGTTAAGTTCAAAACGCCTACCTTCCCTCCATTCTTCATCATGGCCTTCAAGGACTGAGCGGCATCCTGAATAAAAAAAATACAAATCAGAACCTTGATGTGTTGCTGCGCTCCTCATTTCTAATATTCTGAAACCAAATGGGCCCGGTATCTTGGTTCCTGAATAGGGAACTAGGCTAAAGTGAGGAACTGTAAAGTATCATTCAAAATGAGATGTTCCTGTCCCTGGCACCTTGTTGTGCTGCTCTCTGGACTGCATCCTCATGTCAAAGGCCTGGTGCCGAGCATTCTCCACAGGCTGGGGTCTGCCTCTACCACCCAGGGCCTGAGGGGCAAACTGCCCAGAGGGCAGGAAGGATGGGGCCTGCTGGGCCTAGGAAACACATAGGCAGAAACTGTGACTCCAGAAACCCCTGGGGAGGGGAGGGGGGAAGGCGTAAATAATACACACACACACACCACACACACACACCACACACACCACACACACACAAAAGCAGCCATTTCAAAAAACATTTTGTCAAAACAAATCCAAATCGAAATCCCCGTTACACGAAACAGAGGGACTTCAATTCAAATGGGCACATCTGGATCACTTACTTTCATTCTCTTCTTCTTCTCCTTCATTCTTCTTTTGAAGCCCTCCTACAAGACAATCCCAATTATGTGAACAAACAGTGCGGCTGACAACGAGCGCAACAGAAAATTGCTATTCGCTGGCGCCGAACTCCTAAAATTGCCGTTCCCCTAAACTAGCCCAAATTATAGTTGAGTATCAATGGCAAATTCCTCGCCCAGAGAGCAATTTTAATCAGATGCCTACATCGCCCAATTGGGTTGCAGTGAACAGCTGCAATTTCCCCATCTTCCTGTGCAGCCACAGCAAAGTATGACCTATTGAAGATGCACAATTGGCTGATTAGCCTTCTGCAAACTTACATCATCCTCTTTGCGTTTCCTAAAGATGTTGTCCTCAGCCACACCGACCGCCTGCATGATGAGTTCGACTCGCTCCAGGTTGACGAAGCCGTTCTCTGTCAGGTAGCCCTGTTGAACGAACCACATGGAGGTGTGGCGAGGTGAGGGGGAAGCGAGAAGCATTCAGGCCAGGAGGTTCAGATGAAGCCTCGCGTTTAAACAGACGAGCACTGGTGATGATACTCACGCCTGTCTGGTGGACGACGTCTTTGTAGATGCTCACCAGCCGATCGATGGCACCCTCCCTAGATACAAAGAACAGCGAGTTGAGGCCTTGACACGTCACCAAGCGGATTAACTCTTTGCTGTGACGGTTTTTTAATCGGCCGTCAGCCTCACCTGATTTCTAACGACGGCAAGTGAGGCAGGAAATCGTTTCCCACAAAGAAACACATGAAGACCCAATCGTCAATGCTCCTCTCAAAATCAAAGGGAAAGGGCAGACTTGACATTGTCAGCTCTCTTTCCAGGTACTACAGAAAAGCAAGGAGGCCTTGATAAATATCAAACCAGCAAACATTTAATACATCGACTGAAGAATGGAAATGGGGATTCTTGTTTATCAGACAGAAAAAGTCAAACTTGATGAAGTACAGGTACAGTATCATGTTTCTCTGAAAAAAACAAGTCTTGGTATACCTCGCGCAGTACAGAGAGTCGTATGAATATGAATTCTTGTTCAGAAGACGGCATAGTGTCTGCAAACTCGTCGTGCTGGGGGAAAACATTCACATAATTGGTTACTGTCCAAATTGTGGAATGCCTTACAAATCAATTTACAGGGAGAGGGGTGCAGTGTGTGTGTGTGTGTGTGTGTGTGTGGGGGGGGTGGGGGGGTGGTTGGGTTCAACACATTCACTTACCGCTCCCTGTTTTTCTCTGGCCACTCCCTGGCAGTCTTTGATCTCATGACCCATCTGGTTGCACAGGGCACATGGCCTGGGCTTGTTGGGCTTGAACTCCTCCCTGATGATGGTGAAGTTCGGCTCATGTGTGGCCAGACCCAACATGATCAGATCAGCTGGGAAAACAAAAGACACATCCAAATCAATTTCAACCAATTAGGCGACTAAAAACTTTCCAAAGGAAGCCATTTCCAGGGCGGCCGCGGGGCATTGTTATCAGACAATGGGACGGCTTTGCAGGATCCATCTATTCACATGACCAATCCTACATGGGCCACGCATACATTATTATGCACATACATTGGTAATACAAATGTACAATGGCATAATTCATCCATCTAGGGGGCAAAAGTATCAAGCTCCTCTTCAATCTAATTACGCACAATATTTTCCCTTTGTCCACTGAATGCAGCGTAAACCACTGAATGCAGCATCTTTTTGTTCTCTGAGCCACATAATTGCAGCCAATCTAAATGCTTTAACCAAGGACTAATAAGCAAGAACAATTAGGACAGTGGAAAGACTGCTCCCTATCCTTATTCAAATTCAGACCTGAAGAGTTGCAACCGTCAGAAGAGTTTCACAACAGAAATCACATTCAAACCTACACCTTTTTCACTGACTGATGATGAACGAACAAAATAAATGGTTTTGTATTACAGCCACTGTTCATTCAGATAATCTATGCAACATTTATATTTTTTTACTGTTTGAATGGTAAAGCAATTTAGCATTAATGCATCAGAAATTAAAACCTTGACTATAGCCTTAAGGAGAACAAGTCTGATCTAAAATAATATGTTGTCATATATTGTTAAGGGGAAAAAAGTTTCATCTTACCTAGGCGCAGTGTGAATAAAATAAATAACACCAAAAAAAAAAATATATATATATATAAACATGTTTAATTTACTAGCTATAACTACAGCCCTTCAATACATTTTTTGTTTGTATACCAGCACATTTAATGCTGCCCAATGTTTTTCAAGCTACAGTCAAACCATCCTTAACAGTGACCAATGACTGGCACTCTTGGCCCGGGTCATCTTCCTTCATCTATAAAGCACTCACCATGTTGCTCATTGACTATCCAATCACCATCGGCTCATTACGAAGCTTAATTACCGACATATCGGCTGATTTGAACACAAAGGACTATGAACTGGAAACATGGATTCGATTTCTAACAGAATTTTATCATCCTTAATAAAATATCTGAACACCTTTGAAACACAGTAGTTCAGAAAAAATACCCCTCCCCTAATAGTCTTCTAAAACAGGTACATTTACATTTATTCATTTAGCAGACGCTTTTATCCAAAGCGACTTACAGTAAGTACAGGGACATTCTCCCTGAGGCAAGTAGGGTGAAGTGCCTTGCCCAAGGACACAAAGTCATATAGCCACAGCCGGGGATCGATCTCACAACCTTCCGTTCATGAAGCCAACGCCTTAACCCGTTGAGCCATCTGACTCCTAACGGTCAATACGTGTTTTTCTTTGTTCTTTATTTATTTTGATTTTTAAGACCTGTCACCGTATAGAGTATTTTCTCCTCAGGGTCTGAGAAAGACCAGGTGTAATGTGTGGGAGTGCTGAACCCTCCAGATCTGTGTCTAAAGTAGACGAGCCCCTCAGCCTGAGAGGCACATCAAGATGGCAACCTGGAGATCTAAAACTGTGATCAGCTACGCTCACACACAGTACAGAGTCACTCCATTGCTACTGCTGTCACACAAGCTTAAGCTTGCCAATGTTATTGACTCTTGACTGAAGCTTGACTGAGGCAGCTTACCGTCAGCACCACAGAGACAGTGATGGGTGTTCGGGTCATGGTGAGGCTGAGCTGTAAGGGGAAAAACAAACAAACAAACAAACAACATAAAAGGGGGACAGTTTAGGAAAGTTAGATGACATTCTAATCTGAGCTTTTGAGTGGAACATAACAGCCTAACATAACGGTGACTGTAAGCCTTGTGTGACTCATGTTCTGGTACCTCTCTGCCTCCGGATGTAGTCCATAATCTTATGCTCCCCCTCACCAGGAACACTGGCATCAGACAAAAGAACCTAGTTGGAGAAAATACTTCTTACTACTTCTGATTACACACCACAGTACACCATGCATCATGACACGAATCAGGCCACAAATGTATGAGGACTCACTCAATGTAGGGCCTGGATGTGTTCAACTATCCACACTCATAATACTGACCGTGAGGTTGCGCCAACCAGGATCGTTACTCAGTCTATCTGCCACATAGTATCTGAGACACTTAGCAAGGTTGTCCATAAATTCTGTTCCCTAGGAGTCAATTTTTTTTACATTATTATCATTGTTGGTTTTGTGCATTTCAGAAATAATAATAAACATAAATAATAATACATTTAAGGATGGGTCAAATTATTTGACTTACTGGGGTGATGCAGTTACTGTCGAACCTCTCCTTTATTTCCTCAGGTGGAAGATACCCTCCTTGATGTATGAAAACAAAAGCAAGTTTAAATGAAAGGATTCAAATGACACAAAAACAAGATTCAATCAATGACATGATTCTACAGGTGATCTTTATTTCAAGCACTTTAGATGTTTTGTAGTTGTTAGTGTAAATGTTCCCAGTATATGCACCTCTCTGGATGACTTCCTCTCTCATTTTGTTTTTCTCCTCCACCAACTCTGTCCCTTCCTTGGACGCCCGGAATCTCCTGGATCTCTGCTGGTTCATTTTGGCACGGGGGGCCTGTTTAAAGACTTAAACAATTAGCAGTTTGAACTGTGATTATACGTTATTTTCCCATCATTGCTTAGCCGCCACGACCACCATGACGTTTAGTCATTTGTAATGTAAAAAGGAAAGGAAGAAATTACCACTCCATCTATAGCCATATAGAGCACCCTTCTTGGTCGACATATGTTGAAAAGACGATCAATGTACTCGAAAATGGCAACCATCATTTCATCCTCGTTTTTGGGGGCAGGCCTGTAGAGGTAAATGTTCACTTTAGCAAGTGCCAATCCATCATAAGACACCATCATGCATCAAAACATGCCAAACAATATGACCAACTTGTCTTCAGGATGAGTACAGGGGTGAATGATCCCATTCATGTCCAAGTACAAGTTGTCAAATTCCACTTCATTCGGATTTGGCTTGCTGGTGTCGACGGGAATACGCACGCCATTGCATTCCTTCGACTGTGGAGAAAAAAGGACATTTGACCAAATAAATATAGTGCAGCAGACACGCTAAAGTGTATTCTATTCCAGCGTAATCTATTGCGCAATACGGATACTTGCTGCAAAAGCGGTGCACGCGCGCATTAGCCAGTGTGTGACGTCGCTACTTTCCACGCGACAGTTACCAGTGTAGAAAGACCAACCGCTAATTCGTTCATTTTTGTTTAAATAGTCAACTACCGACATTAATTTATTAAATTAAATATTGACGTAAAACGCATCAATCCATGATATATCCAGTAACCACATTAGCCTATTAGCCTACACATGGCCTTCATAAAATATATTAGCTAGCTAGGCTAGCTAACATGTCCCTTAGGAAGAGCATGTTGGCTACAGAATCTTACCCTCTCCTCCACACTATGCACAACAATTGACGCATACTTCCGACTCAACCAACGAAAAAATGCGGGGACTCCCATCTCCCGTAGTTTAAATACAAGCAACAAACACCAGTACTTATTAAAATGTTAGAAAACACTTGGCTAAAACCAAAGCTGTAGTTCGGACTATGTTTTCGGTCTATGTTTTCCTGTTCAGTTTTGTTTCCGGGTTGAGTAAAAACTTTTTTTCCGGTTTCTGTTTATGCTCCATTTTTTATATAGCGCCACTTTGCACTGTGGTTAAAAAGTCTTACAGCATCCTAAGAAAAAAATGATATTATATACAAAGTAGCTAAAGTTGTATATTCAGTAATATTGCCAACTATAGAATTGGTATTGGAATTGGTGTTTTCTACTAATCTAATCTGAAGACTACCCTAAAATATTCAAGTGATGAGAGTGGTATGCAATTGAAAAAAATACCTTCAGTCTGCGATATTTTGGATACTGCATGCTGTTAGTAGCTTAATAATAATTTGTTCATTTGGTATTTTATTTTATGCATTGTCGCCTCACGGACAAAACGTCCATAATTTAGAGCCGATTTCCAGACAGAATAAATACCCAGAGAGCTTTGATGGAGACACGTGCCTACTTCTACTGTCCATTTCCATAAACATCGAAACTAAATGAAGCTCATTTTATAGGGAATTTCCATCGAAAACCTGGTCAATGTCGGTAGTGCGATAATATCCAAGGATCTGAGCGACTGAGTAGGTTAGGCTGACTAAGGTGATACATACACGGTCGAAAGCCAATCTAACAGATATATATATATATTATTTTTTTGTTACATTTAAATCTATCAATCAGAATAAATAAGTCTACACTTCAGCCATTTATCTATCCAAATAAAATAGATTCTATAAAAGAAAAGAGAAGAAATATTCTAAAAGCTCATGAAAAATCATGCTGTGGACAAAGAGGAATGCAAAAATCAATATTTTTACTCTTAATATGTGACACGATAAACGGATACAGAAATCAATATATCACTTTGAAGCTCCTGCAGTGACCCAGCAGCTCTACCAAAGGCCATGTGCACCAGCAGGCAGAGGGAGAGGGCCCTCCACCGGCAGTTCACAGGCATTGTTAACCCTCTCAACTTTACAGCAAAACTTTAAACAGCCAATCACAATCGAGTAAAAAAAAAAATCTCTGGAGGTGGTTTTAAGTATGATGACCACTGTGATTGCATCACCATGGCATGGTAGAAAAAACTCTCTAAAATCTCTCTTTTTCTAAAGAATCATCAAACATGTGGTACAGAGAACCATGTTAAACCATTAACCATTAAAATCTATTGAGATAACACTTCATGCATTGCAGTGCGACCATCGAGCCAAAGCCTGCATTCATTTCAGTTCAGTGTTTTGCCAGTAAGACTCCACACCACCTACACCCCCCCCCCCCACTCCCCCCCTCCACACGCACACACAACACAAACCATCTCATTTCGCATTCATAACATGTGCCATTGGACAATGCAAGTCTCAAAGGTTCCTGAATAGGCTTAATACTCATGTAAACAACTGGAAACCAATTACTTAATGAATCGGCCTGGATGGTTTGGGTTTGGATCTGACACAACTGGCTTTTTTTTTAAACCAATAATTCTGAAACTGATGATCCATATAATAACAGATAAACATTGTGCCACAGACTGGTCACCAAGAAGACAACTGGAAATGTAATCAGTAGTAGCCATATTTGTTTGGTCTGAAGAGCTTGGACAGCCTTTGACATCTTCGTATTCATCTGCTGTTTTCACACACAACTGTGGTCCCTCAAATTCTTTCAACACATTGGACACTGTCTTTGAACTTGTGCCTACACAAGCAATGCTGCTTTAGAATGTCAAGTGAAGAACATTCCATCCAAATACACCGTGCCATGTAACACATTCAAACTATTCTAATGCAGACAGCCACACGTTTTCATGCAATTTTCCATCCAACTATTTATTTTAAAGTCTTTTGATTAGCTGATCTGCTGGCTGGGATACCGGGACATGAAAAGCTCGGTGTGAATTCACACAGTATAAAAGATCAATTTATGCCTTCAAGGTCCTGACTGAGCCTTGAGCTCTGTACCTCTCTGAGGATGTCTTCATGCTGGAGCCTCTTTGAATCCATATCTGCTCAGTCGGTGAGAGTAAAGAACCAGTCCAAAATTGTGTTTGCATTCGAGACACATGCAGGATTATAATATGCTTTTATGTGCAGGTAAAATTTGGGGCCAATATTATAATTAATCATTAATGAATCGTCTCCAGTTTGCACAAGACCGCTTTGAAACAAACTGGAATGTTGAAGTGTTTCTCTCTCTTTTAATGCATTCACTGCATGTGAATCTATGCCATGACAAATATGAATACCATATAATGACAGCTATGCAGACATGTTTTCCCACAATGAGTTCATGACTGGTAAAAAAAAAGCACACAAAGACCGGGCTTGCAGACTGGCAAGAGATGACCATGTGGGTGCTGCCAGCATGCTCAGTTTGGTAACCAAGATTCAGATTCAGATTCAGATTACTTTATTGATCCTGATGGAAACTCCTTTGTATCAACGGCACACAGTCTCGCAAAGCACACAAGGGTAAGGGTGTGGGGTAAAAGATTAGAAAGTGTACACAGGGATAGGGGGTGAGGGTCCATAACAATAAGTAAAAAAGTAAAAAAAAATGGTGGGTGAGGTGAATCCCCCCAGGGAGCATAATGATTATGTACAGAAGCTATACATTTACAATTATACAGTATTGGTCTTGTATAATGTACAGTATTATATTAGAATGTACATGATTTTCAGTTTTGTACAGAATGTGCAGAATGTACAGCAGAATATACAGGATGTCCAGGATAAAGTGCAGGTTACAGACTATACCCTTATAATCTATACAATTCAATTACAATTATGCAAGTAATTGTGATGTACAGGATTTACAGTTATTTGCAGCATATACAGGATATACAGGATTTGCAGGTTATTAGCAGAATATACATGGTTATATACAGTTGTACCAGAATATTGCCAAATATGTAGTTATGTTACAGAAGTTGTGTCAGACTATTGCCTAATGTCCATTGTTATATCCCTGGATGTTATGCTATTTCACAGGATATACAGTTGGCTTACAAACTACTGGTGTGAGAATTGTAAAGTTTGATGGCCACAGGCAGGAATGACTTCCTGTGGCGCTCCGTGGTGGGCATCTGCTGCCCTCAGCCTCCTGCCCCAGCAGGCAACAGCATAGAGGATAGCACTGGCTACCACAGACTCGTAGAACATCCTTAGCATTGTCCGGCAGACATCGAAGGACCTCAGCCTCCTCAGAAAGTAGAGGCGGCTTTGGCCCTTCTTGTAGACGGCTTGAGTGAAACCAAGGTTTCATATGTGATATATTCCATGGCCATATCTGAAGACAGAAAAAACAAAGAGATCTGTTATGGATCTTTTCATCATAGCTAATTGAAAAGGATGGTTTGTAATGCCGCTCTAAAACACTCAGTGGACGTAAAGCAGTTTAATTGGGCTAAATTGATGTGAATTGAAAGCACTCTGTTAAAAACAGGGATGCCACTGGCAGGGGGCCTAGTGTGCCCAGTATTACCAGAGCCTGAGAGCCCTTACCTGCCCATTAGCATGGAAATGCAGAGGATGAGCTTCAAGTATAAAGCGTTTTAATAACAAACATGTTTCCCCCGGTTAGCCTTTAACTGGAGTGTGATTCAGTTCATTGAAATTAAAGAGGTTTGCCATGAATTTGCACATTGGTCGTTTCTCTTTAGCCAGCGGGCATAACCCTGAACGACACACATTTGGCTCATTCAAAAAAGTATCTTCATTGATTTCAGTCGCAAGTCAGTGTCAGATACAGTATATTTTTTAATTATTCATCCAGGCCAAATTGCGAGACATTTAATGACCCCATACCCTGAAAGTTATATAATGCATAACAAAACCAAACTAAATGTCCTTTGATCTCAGCAGACATGACTGGAGATAAGTGGACCTAATGATGACTTAGATCTCCTTAATTGTGGTAAAAACAAATGCATGTACGACCCTGGTTTGCCCTGGAGACACTTTTCTATGGGAATGCTTCCCATAAACATGAGGGTGTATTACATGACCACACTATGGGACATTGAAGGCACAGCTGCTCCCTCTCATTTCAGCTGTTGACCTAGAGAAAAGCAGGGGTACCGTTCTTGTGTTCTCCTGTTCAGAGACCCACCTTCATAAAAACACTGACCTTGAAGGCCCTTTGACAGAAAATGGCTTTAATATTTTTTTCTTCCATTTTTTTTTCTCAGGAAAGGGGGTTGCAAAGCCAGGGTGGGTGACCAAAATAACATTTGAGGTGATGTAGGATGGAGTGGGTGCTAATTCACATGAAACCCCTACAAGCTGATCATGAATACACACAAACTGTTGTTTTTCACGACCCTAAAAATTCACGTGGAAAAATAAAGAAAAACAAAGCTTGTAATTGCTTGTGAATGTTTTTTTTTGTATAGCAGATTCTTTTCACACATGGTGTATATGTTATTTGTTGTTGTAATTGTTAGATAATAAATGACATAAACATATAAGTGAGAGTACTAAAACACAGCTAAAAACAATGAACTAATTGCCAAAATTGGTATTATTTGTGTTTTGGCAAAATTGTTCACAAAAAAACAATAATTTGTCTGTACAGCTAAGTATATCATAAGCATTTTACCAAATGAAACAGTGTGATATAATTTGCACACATTTCTAGAAGAATCTTTGCAGTTAATGTTTGCGAGGGAAATTACATTCTAAAAGCTTCATTTAGTGATGGAAGGAGAGAGAACTGGTTGAACAATGATTTGGTAAATACTGCCCCCAGCTGGCAGAGAACGGCCTCTGAGCTTCTCCCCTGAGGTGTTCTAAAGATGGGGAGATCATCCCGTTATTGTCAAAGGTCACACATTTAAATCCCCCACTGGAAACGGGAGGATGTAGTGTTGAGTCCTGTTAAAACAGTATCATAATGAAGTAGTCGATACACGTCCCAGTGTCAACAACCCTCCAGCCGTACAGCTGTCGCCTCTCACGCTGCTTCCACGACTGTTTGTGGAGGAGCTTAAAATCCAGGCCAAACTGGGAATCCACATAGAGGTGGATTAAAAGCAATGGCCCCACTTGAGTGGGGACACACTTGTAAGTGGCTAGGGGTGTGATAGGAGGGCGAGAGGGCTGAGATAGGTCTTGTTCTAACCACTTTGTGGAGATGAGAAAGTAAATAAAATTCTCAAAATAAATAAGTCCCAAAGGTAGAAAACGTGATCTGAAGTAGTCTTACCATACAAATACGGGATATTTATGTGGTAAGACTGTAGGTATATGATAATCGAGACCACATGGAGAAGTTGACCCATTCCCACATAGTTGTGTCTCAATGTCCCATATTCAACCCTTGATTGCCTGTAGGCTGTTTAATGATGATCTTGACACGTTGTGTATGGAATCCTTACTAACAATGTTTCACTTCTCCTTGTTTAGCAGCGGAAGCCAGGATTATATCAGGCAGCAGCTTCTGATGTCGTCTCGGAGACAATGCAGTCATCCATCTGCTACAATGGACTCATTCTTTCTTTGTTTCAGCTTTTGTCTGGCATTGAGCCACAAGGCTACACGTCAACCATATTCCCTTCAGTAAAGTGTGACTGGGTGTATAAATGCCATTGATGAATGACAACCTTTTTCTGTAGTGTAAGTGAAAACCAGTGGTACTATATCACTATGTGTATTAGAGACTGTGTATCACCTTCATAGCTACATATTCCAGAGAAACTACGACATGCTCATGATGGCAACTTTGTGATGCACGTGATACTAGTTGAAACGTCTTTGCCGGCCTGCTTTCCTTTAGACACCCACAGATACGTTTTCTTTTTGGTCCTTATAATTGCGATGTTGTTATCCAATCCCACCATGTCTCACGCTGTGACTTTCAAACAACGCTCCCCTTCATTAGCCTTTGGGAACTTTGGGCTTTAACATGAAAGATGTCACATCAGTGCGTTGGCTGTGGCCTGTCACTGCACAGCTCACCAGGAGGGCTTCCATGTCCATACCAGAGGAACGGCACTTCGGAGCAATAGACTCTGTCATCGTGGGCTTCCCAGTCAAATCAGACGCTGTTTAGCACGCGTCTCGTAATGACCTGGGCTGGTGCTGCCAGGGCTCCTGTGGTGGAGGGTTAGCCGAGCAGAGCTAGCGAGCCTGACCCCGCGCTGTCCAAAAGCCTCATTAGGAACTAACACGGGTTTGGGGGGGACAAACGCTTTCAAATGGGGAGAAAGTCACTAATGAGAAAACAGCAGCCAAATGGGAGCACTAGGATGTGCGTGCACACGCACACACACACACACACACACACACACACACACACACACACACACACACACACACACACACACACACACACACACACACACCCACATGTGTACATATACAGGTGTTTTTCTGTATGTAGCCTATGTGCAACACACAAAACAATAAATCTACAGTCGCAACCCGCTGAACATAAATGGTACCACTACAACATGGACGCACAATGCCCGTTTTGCCTGAGAACATTTTAGGAAAAAGACACTTTGTGCATTTGACACCCCAGAAGCTGTTCACATGGTGTGTACCCTCCAGCCAAATTATTCCAGCCCCCCTCACTCAGAACCCTCCACTCTAATCATCAGCCCACACTGATGCGACAGCCACCGCTGCCTCTTAAAACATGGAAACTGGAAAAGGGGGTTTATTGCAGAGATATTTGCATCCCTGCCATGGATCTCTGAGAGATCCTTCACATGTAATGACGCTCTCCAATGACTCATTAGCACAACTGTGTAGTCAGAAAGGGAGAATGTACTTCCTTCTTAATCAATCTGTTCCCAAACGAGACGGAAGGGTGGGGGGACGGGGACTGGGGGGACGGGGGGTGGGGGGACGGGGGGTGGGGGGACGGGGACTGGGGGGACGGGGGGTGGGGTGGGCAGGGTTGCGGATGGCCGTTTGTTTTTACCCGGCAGTGAATGATGGAACTAAATAATACACCCTCAGTGGAATGGTGTCTGTTTGGATAAATGATGGCACAGCGACCACAATTGAAGATTGTCTTCGAATGACTTACTTTCCCATCTTCGATAAAAAAAGGAATGAATGCAATTGTCCAGTTTGAAAAGCAACAAAGCTATTCTTTGTCCCAATGATACAGATCCTTGTCTGGGGGGGAACAGGCCACACAATGTTTCCGGAGAGATCTAATTTGATCCATCACCAGTTGATGAGTTTAAAAAGTTCAGTGCCTCAGTCTGCAACGTTCTGAACTAAAGACGAGTCATTACGAGTACACAGGGTGCAAACGAAATTGAATCGAATGATATTCGAAAGCACAGTGATATATTTAACAGGTACATTGGGTCATCAGATCAAGCTCAGAAACAGACAGACCGATTTTCAGGAGACTCTCCAAAGCGTTTAGTGTGTAGTGCCATATCCGCCCTGCTTTCTGCCTCCTAGGTCAAGATTATCTCTTATTGTAGTGGATCAATGGACTCCTCTGCAAAATGCCTTTCCATGCCTGTGTTGAAGCAAGAGAGAGAGAGAGAGAGAGAGAGAGAGAGAGAGAGAGAGAGAGAGAGTGAGAGAGAGAAAGAGTGAGAGAGAGAGAGAGAGAGAGTGAGAAAGAGTGAGAGAGAGAGAGAGAGAGAGAGAGAGAGAGAGAGAAAAGGAGAGCCAGAGTGAGTAAGACAGCGAGTGCATGTAAGAAAGACAGTTCCACCTTTCAAGGCAGATAACCCACGCGAAAAAAATGATACTTAAAGTACACTTACAGTATAAGCACAAACATGGTGACATATACTAAAGTGGCTCAATAAGTGTTATTTTTAAAATCTGAAAACACAAAATTATTCCATTTAAAATTCACTTCAAATTGTGCAGCAAAAAAACAAGTCAAAGTATTAAGCTCTCCTTTATCGTTATGCTATATTTAGTCATTTATCCAGAGCGACTTTAAGCAAGTACTGGGACATTTCTCTAAAGAAAGCAGGGTGAAGTGCCTTGCCCAAGGAGACAGAGTCATGTTGGCATGGCAGGGATTCAAACTGGGAAACTTCTGATCACTAGCCTGACTGCTTTACCGCTCAGCCACTCTGTTCCCTTGGTGACAGCTCACAACATTATCTTACCAACTTTGAAGAAACACTGCAGAGTAGTTTGTCATTGCTGGTTGTGGCAGGTTGATCCTGTATTGTACTTTTATCACTGTGCCCTCATCTATCAGAGGTGTGCTGGGGATTGGTTGGTTCAGTATGTTGCTGGACAAGACTGTGAAACACCAGCAGAATAATCTTCACTAATGGGCGCAGTAAAGAGGAGGTCCACCCCAAGTCACCTCAATCAGGGAATTAACATCGGAAAAAGTCAAACACACAAATGTACTGCCAACATACACAGAGACAAAACCAATCCTGTATCCTGCACACACACACACACACTCTCGTGCATGCACACTCTCATCTCTCCCTCCCTCCCTCCCTCCCTCCCTCCCTCCCACCTCTCTCTCTCCCTCCCTGATGGGAGAGATGTAAAGGGAGATGTGTGATTGTGGCGGGTCTGTAGGCGGGCACACGCAGCAGCATTTGAAGACAAACATGCCTCTTTGTCTCCCCCTGATGTAGAGCACGTGTCAAAAAACGAAACACATAAATAACAATACGGAGGGAGTTCAAAAGGACAGCTATCTGCCACCACCACAAAATTCCGACGGAAGACGACGATGAGGTGGAGGGAAGACCACAGCTCAGGCAGAACGAGACACGCGAAACCCCAAATAGACAAAGACAAATCAGAAACACGCTCATACTCATTTGCCACCAAAGAGGACTCTGAGCTGCTTAGCAGTACATGTATAAAACCAACCCCCTCCCCCCCTCCCCCCGGGGGGGCTACGGGGTGGACCACCAACGCACTCGGCCACCACGCTGTGTCAACAGATCAAAACAAAAGTACAAAGATGCCGCAGGAAATCCTTTCTTCCCTCCTCTGGATTGGGCTACTGCCCGGCGGTATGTGGGCTAATGGCTGCTAAGCATTAATACCACAAACCCAATCAGAATGATAGGTGTCATCTTTAGTAAACACAATCCTTTATTACTAAACCTAAAATAATCTTTTCTCTTCTCCCTTTTAAAGCTGCTCCAACGGACTGAGGTCTGAATGGGCTGGAACTATCTTTGGTAAAACTTTTGCGATAAGCTGAGGCTTGAAATCATTCATATAGTAAATAACGTACAGAGCAAATGCCCACCTTTGTTTACACACTGACGGCATGGTGTGTGTAGATATAAGCAATACGAGGACAGGATTAGCATTTCGACCCAGAGCGAGGGGGAGTGAAGGGTAGGACGGGGGTGGGGGGGGCATGGCTACTCTCACGTCACCCCTCAGAGCTGAAAGCACCAGGAGCCTGGAGGTAAGTGATGCTCTGCCTCGTTTCAATGGCCACTCCAGGCTTCGCCTCTCCGGCGTACACGGTGCAAATGTATCTGCACGGTGCCCTAGGAGTTTGCGAGCATGAGTGTGTTTGTGCAATTGTTAAAAAGCTGTGTGGCGGTTCGTTGGCTGGTAGAGTAAGGCACATGCTTTTTGTTCTTTTTTTACATTAGATGACACGGAAGCTGCACCTTTTCAGTCAATGTACAGTGCTGTATGTCAACAAGCGTATTTTCTAACATTACCAATACACTAAGAGATCAGGAAATGCCGTTGGCGATGAACAGCATCCATCCCCCAACATTATAGTAAGTAATTTACTATAAGTAACTCAAGTCCAGAATCATATGTCTGTTGGCACTTGCATGATACGTCAAAAAGTTTTAAATCTGTCTCACTGGTTTTTATAAACCATTCAGAGCAAAGTCAAACGTCAAACGTCCAAGTAAAATGTCCAATTCTGAAAATGGACCATAGGTAGGCTTAAAACGTTGTAAGAATGTGCAGGCTTCTAAATTAATCTGGTTCAAATCTAAACGTGTCCCTTGTGTAAGTGCATCAGGGACCTAGAGGAGCAGTTTGTTCATGTATTGTAGTACTGGACTTAACATGCAGTTGACTATGAGTCATCTTCAACTCTAATCTGTTAAACAATGTAATGCTCAGCAACACTTCATATACAGGTATGCTAACAGCACAGGCATGAAGGCAAGGAGGAGAGTAAGGGTGGCAGAAAGAGAGAGCGTGAGAGAGAGAGAGAGAGAGAGAGGGAGCGAATAAAACAGTTAAATGCGTGCATTTTAACAATGTGGCCTTTTCTTCCTCCCTTCCCTCACGCGCTCTTTTTTTTTATGTATCTTTTTTTCCTCAATCTGAACATTCACAGACACAGCTTGAATAAGAGATGAAAGTTGTCTGTAACTGGTTGGTCCTCGGTCGGAGCAAAGCATGGGGCCCAATTAGAGCCCATCAATGCGAACTTGGCTCCATCAAAAGATGGTTACCACTCCCCCAGCCCCTCCCATCACCATATACCTCCCTCCCTCTGTTTGCAAGACAGCAGAGCAAAGGCTCCTTTCTTCCGGGCGGTGTGGAGGTCACTGGTAATCCTCCGGGAGTCCCCCCCATTGTTTCCCAGCAACCAGGGGGTCAGAGCGTTTGAAAAGACGGGGTTTAGTTAAACATCTATTAGCGGAACACTTGCAGACCGGGAGAGACGCTCTCATTGGTTGCTCTGCCAAAGCGACAAGCATTTTGGGGGGGGGGGGAGGGGAGGGGTGGGGGGGGGGGAGGGGAGGGGTGGGGGGAAGGGTTGGGGGGAAGGGGGTGGGAGGAAACAGTTCCCCCCACACAGCTGTTGGGTGTTACATCATTAGTCATCTGTTCTGCGCAAGGTGTTAAGGTACAAAAGGCGCGCTGCAGTCCAGAATTGGGGAGGGAGGGTGAGGGGGGGCGGGGGGCTGGGTTCACATTAGCTGAGGATGGGGAACAATAGGCAGAAGAATATCTATTTAATTACTGTGAAATGGGAGTGTTTTCCTTTCCCTTTCACTGGGAGACAAAGAACCCTGGAGAAGTCCACACGTGGAAACAGAGACGGCACAATGAAACAGACTCTCTGATTGGCCCCGCTGGCGTCACGCACGTCAACATGTGGGATGAGATTGTCAGCTCTCTTCAGGGTTCTGTTTTTAGTGAAGAGCACTGTCCAGTGTGTCAGTCTGAGTGTGTGTGAGTGTGTGTGTGTGTGTGTGTGTGTGAGTGCGTACCGGTGAAGTGAACAAAGAGCATGATGGTAGAGTGACATGTGGGATACAAAAGACTACATCCCAAATACCATTAACAATACTATGAGGAAAACAATTCTTCCCATTTATTGAGCTGTCGAGCACAGGCAGGATACTTTCATCTCTCCATCTCTTCGATGCAGTATGATTGCCGATCCCCCCCCCCCCTCGCACCCCCCCTCCTGGCACTTCTAAGAGCGAGGCTTGATAGCCAGCTCTGGGTAGCCCGTGCGATCGTCCATTTCTCGGTCAAAGTGGAGGTCGGGGGCTTCACCGACGAGCACCTCGGCCGTGGTGAACACTTCCAGGTCCCCCAGCACGTGGCCTCCCACCATCCTCCCGTCCTTGTCAGCCAGGCAGATGTGCAGGTGGGCTTCCGGGTTCAGCGTACCGACCAGGGACACGATCTCAAAGCGCTCCTGGAGGTGGATCACCTGACGGAAGGGAAGAAAGACATTTTGGGATCCCGCTTTGCTGTGTGACAGTGGGGGTGAACTTTACAATAAACACACAATAAACCCCATGTGTTTGAGACTTTAGGGTAAACCTCGGAAATCTTTCATTCTGGCATTTTCACCTATTTTTTATCATTGACAAACGGCACCGTACACACATGCCAATATATCCTATGAAAGAATTTAAAGGTCCAGTTTTCAAATGTAATGCCACAATGACACAATAGGCATCCCTTCCAACATACACTAAGCCACAAACCCCCTCTTATTCGCTCAGAGCAGCTAACAGCAGCGTCAGCACAGGCATGTCCGTGAAGCAGCGGCCAGGCACCGGCAGGTACCTCATTGGTATTCTCTGTGCTGGCATTTGCCAGCCGGAGCGTTGCCTTGGTTACGCTGCCCACGCAGGTGATGATGAACGGTGCTCTGAGGCCTCTCTCCTGCACCAGAGACTGCAGCCCGCCCAGCAGCTCCTGACCCGGGCCCAGACGCAGAGCGTGGACCCTTAGGGAGGACCCTGAGGACGCCTGGGGGGGGCGGGGGGACGGGGTAGAGGGAGGATGGGAGGGTGAAACACCAAGTGAGAGGAGGGAAAGCAAGGGAGATAGAGAGAGGGAGGGAGGAAAGAGGGGGAGGTAGAGAGAGGGAGGTGGAGAAAGGGAGGTGGAGAAAGGGAGGTGGAGGGTGGGAGAAAACAAGGGATAAGGGAGGGAGGGAGGGCGGGAGGGAGGGAGGGGTAGGACAAGAGGGAGAGCAAGAGAGAGGAAAAGAGAGAGAGGGAAATGGTTAGTTGGTGGTACAATAGAGGTGAACGACGCTCGCACAGTCAAGGCCCCGATCCTCTTGGACAGACGGCCGGGATAACAAACAGGGGCCAGGTGACGGCGTGTTTCCCACGTGCAAGAGAGACGAGCGAACCATCTCTCCAGCGACACTCAGGTCAGGATCTGGAGAGGATACGATGATGATCTCACAAATGGGAGGTTCCCCAACACTGAACAGACCGACGCTCCACAAGCCACCTGGCCTGGGAGCCAGCTGTAGCATTGTAAGCCCCAACATGTTATCCAATCCCTTTATCTGTCTCTCTCTCTCTCCCTCCCTCCCTTTGGACCAGGGACTCTATTGGTGTAGGCCTGGCCATGTCGTTAAGACCAGTCATTGAACCCCCTCTGTAAGTCAATTAATCACAGTTCACATCCTGAGCAAAAAGGAAGAGAGGTGGAGAAGAGCGGCAGGGGAGGAGGGGAGAGGAGCGGGGCTGAGAAAGACACGCTCGCTTAGACGGTGGTCCATTCATAGACTTAACAGGATCATTACGGCTAACTAAATACGAGCCTGACCCCGTAACCTGCCGTCAAGACGCGGTCCCCTGACACACAAGTCAGCCAACCACCTCGAAGACCTCAGGATCCATAACACTCTTCATGGAAAACAAAGAAATAAAATCACCACAGGCTGAGTGTGTTCGCCTGACTCTGTTCAAAACACGACCGTTGCCAGCGAGATGTTGTGGATGAGCTCAAACAGGTTCTGACAGGTTCTGACAGGTTCTGCCTATTTTATTTGACACATTCTTGGCTTGACATTAACGGCTTCAAACGTAGGAAAAAAGTGGGGCTTTTGTTGAAACAACAACAGTGATTGTAACCTGCATCTGAACTGTCTTTTTGCCTTGTCACAGTGTTGAGGAGAGAGGCCCCTGATGACTGTAGGCAGTGAAAGCACATAATTACTGTCCCTCAGTGAAGCACCTCTCTGGTGCGTCTCTGTGCTCATCTACCCCAAATTCTCGCTCATGCATCACCACAAACCACAAACAAACACTTGTGTAACCGAGCGACAATCCAAATATTTCATGTGGGTCGAATGTCAGCGAGTGTTTGTAGTGTGCTTGATTATGTAAAGACTAAAGCCTTGACAGGCACATTTCCAAGGAACAAAAACAACTGGGAAAACAACATAAAAACTGATTAAATCGCTTTTGTAGCAACGTCATGGGCTATTTTCTGTTTTGAATGACTCATAAAAACTCTCCTGACTATAAATAAAACAATCGACAAGAGACCATCCACCCAAGGTCCAGCATTTGCCCCCTAAGCGCTCACTATCTCCAACCATAAGGTGCTTATACAGCTCAGATAAAACTATGGTAATTCTAACATACATATTTTCTAACAACATTTACACGAAGACCATATATTCACATAGACTTATGGGATGTCATTTGCAAAAGTGTTATTAGTAAACACTCAGTCGGAGTCATCATTTAATCTAATATGATTCAAATAGGTGTACGAAATCTCATTAAATTGTATATTTTATTCTAAATCGTTTTATTAACTCAGTACATTAGACAACTTACCATATTCAGGTGACGATAGTTTGCTATGAGGACTTGTGTTTGAAAATAACTTGACACGTGTCTTTGAACAATTACATGCAAACTAGTTTATATAGTTAAAATCCAAATACTAAAGTGCAACGAGTAGCCTAATGACTAGAAATCTGATTATGGAAGTATTCACAATCCTGGAGACAAATGTGAACCATAAAGCTCAATAGATCAAAGGTAAAATTTACCCGAATGTTGGGTGCAACCTCGAATGTATTAACTGTCCTGTACTGCCACCTGCTGGTGAAAGGCTTACTTTCAAATGTGGCAGTAATATATTATATTTTACAGTAACAAGCATGGGCGTCGTTAGCCCTGTTTTAGGGGGGCTGAAGCCCCCCCTAAATGTTCTTCAGCCCCCCTAAATAATTATCTGGATTATTATCGGGCCGCCGAAGAAACACGATAATTAATAACAATATTTTATTTCGAAAAATTACCGGATGCTCTCGGTTAAATGTCGGTCACTTGAGCGTCAAAAATGTAACCCACAAGTTCGAAAAACGAGTGAAAAACGGGTGTCTTTGGGAATCGCTGGCTGGCTCACATCGGACTGCTACCCCCCCCCCCCCCCCCCCCCCCCCCGTCGATAGAAAATGCCAGGGGCTAAGCCCCCCCTTTCTTTCAATCCTAGAAACGTCCCTGGTAACAAGTTAATTATCGAAGAATTCACTATCGAACAACCTTAGATCTTCCTAGACCTAGACTTATTTCATTTAATTCACTGAAGGTTTCAATAGTCATCATCTGTGCCGAAAAAAGCAACGTTGTAGTAAAAGTAGTAGTACTAGTGGCGCCTGAGCGCAACACAAACTCTTCCACTGCCTGGCTCCCCAATGGTGGAATCAACTTCCCACCTCCATCAGAAGCACAGACTGCCTTCTCACCTTCAACAGAAGGTTTAAAACTCACCTATTTAAAGAATGTAATGGCACTTAGGAATAGTATGGCACTTCACATAATCTAATGTGCTTTAGAACAATCTGTTGGTCCCCATATGGTGACTTGCCAGTGTTGTTTGTTGTATCTCTTGCTTGATGTTCACAATCGTTGTGTTATGCATTTATAGTTCTTCCCTTGGCACTTATTGGTTCTCATGATGTATGATTCACGATCTAAAAAACCGACTGTGTTCGGGGTCTATCACGTTTCTATGCTCAATGACTGATGCTCTTTGTAAAAGCTCTCTCTTGTAAGTCGCTTTGGATAAAAGCGTCTGCTAAATGAATAAATGTAATGTAAATGTAAGAATATATGTCATGTTTGAATTTTTTGACAGACAAAAATATATATCTTATGGCCAACTCTTTTTAGACAAGGAGTAAACGTCAGCTTAGAAGGGCTGATGTTTTACTGATGTAAAGATGCAAGGTGTCATCAATACTATACAGAATGTGAACTACAAGTCTTCGTATAAATGCTGGTAAGAATGTAGGAATGTTTAAATATAGTAGAGTATACATTTATCCTTTTTTGGCTAAAGTGAATGAATTGAGGTGAATATTACGTAAAATATATTAGAGTGGATTAGTTTAATCAGCTTTGTATCCATTGACATCTAGAATCCCATAACCCCAATGGTTCTTTGGTTCTGTCATGTAACACACCTTCTAGACTCTAGGTGGCGCTATGATTAAAGAAATACAAAAATACAATACAAAATACACTTGCACAATGTTTACTCAAATGTGAGTTAGACCTACTGAACAACTGAAACAAACTGACCAAGAAGACACATCTGTTTCTTCTTAGGGAGTCAGGGGAGAATCTGGCAATTCATCAGAAATTCCCAGCCTAACGTAAAAACTACCTAACGTAGTATTCCCAGCCTAACTTAAAACATACGTTGTGACCTTGGGAAAGACACTTCACCCTACTTGCATCCCTGTACTTGCTGTAAGTCGCTCTGGATAAGAGCGCCTGCTAAATGACTAAACATAAAATGTAAATGTCATTATCTACTAAAGAAGAGCCTTGCTTACTGACATCTAGGCTGTGGCTTTAGTTGCGTATCCTGAGGTGACCTCACCGTGTCCGAAACAGGAAGCACCGGTGTTCTGAAGCCAGCCTGAGACATCAGCATCGGTCTCACCATGTACTGAGAAACTGAACCAGATCTGATCTGAGATCTGCCTCTCACTCTTGTCTAGCGGGAAGCTAATCTAAGCAAGCCAAAGGTTTTCGCAAGAAATGACAATTCAATGTTGTACAGAACCGAAAGAAACACCTTGGCTATTATTGTGAAGTTCTTTTTTCAGCATCACAGCAAACAGAATGTGTTGTGGAACGTTTGCCAATAACATCCAACTGTTCAAAGCTAACAGGTGATTTTTGTCATAATTAAAGCCTGAAGCGCCACAGCATGTCCTGGAACCTGACTGTGCAAGTGCGAGTGTAGAATGTGTAAATATCCTCTGCCACATGAATACATTGGAACTTAAGAAGAGGACGACAATCTCTGATGTGTTTTTCTCAAATAACAGGGTTCAGGGTTCCTACACTGTATATCCTGTCAACAAACAGACACATTGCTATGCAGTGTGCGCAGTCGTAGAAATGCTTTTGTGAGACCAGGTGAGTCATTCCATTCATGAACTAGAAGAGCAGTACTCATAGGAATGGTTGACAGACAATAAATGGTACAAAAAGACTGTCTGCCACTCATAGTCCCCCAAGGCCATCTCGGCTACCATCTCCTACCTCAATGCTACAAACAACACAGAAGCAGAAAAAACGCCACTCATTGAAATCAAATGGAACCTATCCGCCCCACATAACATCATACTTTAGCAGAAAAGGTTAGCCTTTTTGATTAAAAGGCAGCAAAAAAAAACTCTCTACTAAAAACATGAAACAAATGATTGGATGTTTCGGATAACAGACAACCATGCATTTCAGATCACTGCGACGGAACCGTGTTTTTGGGTTCAAAAGGCTTCTACCGATGTGGCGAAGCCTTCTCGCTTGACGATGCAGGGGACTGTTAAACCACCTGAGTTCAGGTAGAGTTAACATGCAGAGCAGGGAAGCGTGGAGATAATCAGTTGTCTTCTCTCACTTAAGAGAAAATGCTGCCTATTCCCTTCTCTGAAGGGGAAAAAAACCATGGTGGACGGCGGCTTGTGAAAAAAAGAACAGAAAAAAAGGAACGAGGCAAAGTGATTTCTGCACCAAGCTGCTGTTTACAAAGAGTGCTTGTGGGATTGATTGATTTTCCAGGTGGGCCAGAACGTGGCAGGTATTTACAGAGGGGAGCAGTAAAGCGGGCCTGTGTTTAAACAGTCTGATTTGTGCAGACGGGTGGAGGCAGAGGCAGATGGGTCCTGAGGCTGGAGGGTTGGAGGCAGGAGCACAGCACACAGCAGGAGGAGATAAGAGCAGGGGTCAGTTGGGAGCTTTATGGCTCCTCGCCAGGCATGAACACCTCCATACTACCACGTCCACTCTCCCTGTCTCCCCTCCTCCTTCCCAAGCCACCTCTCCTCCTCCTCTAGTCTCCTAGTCTCCTCCCTTAGTCTCCTCTCCTCCTCCTCTAGTCTCCTAGTCTCCTCCCTTAGTCTCCTCTCCTCCTCCTTTAGTCTCCTCTCCTCCTCCCTTAGTCTCCTCTCCTCCTCCTCTAGTCTCCTAGTCTCCTCCCTTAGTCTCCTCTCCTCCTCCCTTAGTCTCCTCTCCTCCTCCTCTAGTCTCCTCTCCTCCCTTAGTCTCCTCTCCTCCTTCCCAAGCCACCTCTCCTCCTCCCTTAGTCTCCTCTCCTCCTTCCCAAGCCACCTCTCCTCCTCCTCTAGTCTCCTCTTCTCCTCCTAGTCTCCTTTCCTCCTCCCTTAGTCTCCTCTCCTCCTCCCTTAGTCTCCTCTCCTCCTCCCTTAGTCTCCTCTCCTAGTCTTCCCTACTCTTCTCTCCTCCTCCACTGGTCTCCCCTCCTCTTCCTCTACTCACATTTATTATTTTTTTACTCTCCTCCTCCCCTAGTACCCTCTCCTCCTCCTCTCCTCTCCTGCCCTAGTATCCTTTCCTCCTCCCTTAGTCAACTCTCTGCCTTCTCTAGTCAGCAAGTTTGAACCTGGGTGGATGAGAACCACATGGCCATGCCAGCACAGAACCAAACAAACCTTCCAGCCATCTTCATCACGCATCTTTCCCCTCAGCGAAAATAGCCACGCAAGGCAGCTGGAACTAAAACAGCCCGATAATTGGGTTTTAATCAGACGATGCCACAGAGCGACTACTGAAACAAGTTCTCCCACGTAGACGAGCTCAGCTGCTCTCACCGGCTCCACACCTGCTTCACACCAGCCACACACGATGGTGCGGCTCCACACAGAGGCTAAGAGAACTGCTAATCACCGTGGGCCGCAGAGGAACACCTTTCCCACAGTCCTCTCTGCTCCCTGGGGATACGCAGGTCCTGGTAACATAAGACGTGTGACTCTTTTTCTCCGTCTACATGAAGGGGGGGGGGCGGTGATGCTCCAAGTGACAGGGGGTGGGGGCTGTGTGGGGGGGGGGTATCCAAATGGGACTAGTGAACGGGATGCGTGCGATGTGTGGCCCCATGGACTCTTCCACTGGTATTCGTGCTGCATTTCTCCCTACTTTACACATTGTTTTCCTCAAATAACAGTCCTTTCAGTGTGAAATTATTGGATTTGTAGGATATCTGGGGCGGTTGTTCAGCCAGGCCTGATCTTCCGGAAGTCTTTTTTCCCCCCGTCGTTCGCATGAGCGACCGTATTTTACCGTGAGCCGGGCTCTTAAAAGCCTTCTTCCTCACCCTTTTTCGGAACCTTTAACCACCCCCCTGTCGCCCCACTCACAACCCTTCCCCCCCCTGCCCACCCTCCACCCCGGCTGCGGCCCCCGCCTTGCAGCTTTTAGTCCACTGTTTTCTTTCATCTGGGCTATTCTGGAGGATGCTTGGCACACGCACGCACACACACCCGTATTTGAGCGCGCACACGCGCACCGGTGTCTGATCTTTGCGAGCCTATACTCTCCAGCAGATGGATTCTCAACCTGTCTTTGACTCCCACCACACCTGTGATGTCTGTGCTACAAAAGCTTTTTCCCCTGCCTTGTTGTCGTGTTCCACTGTTGTTTCTCCGGTGCTGCCGACAGACCGAGTAGCAGAACTTTTCGGGGGTCCACCCTGCTTCAGCACCTCCTCTGAGTGATGCCCCCAGATGGGCTCACCGTGTTCCCCCCGGATTACTGTAATTTTGGATGATGACTGATGTTCCTTGAAGCCACACATATGAAGGAGAGCAGGGAGGTGACCTGCCCTCTCTTTTCTTTCTTTCTTTCTTTCTTTCTTTCTTTCTTTCTTTCTTTCTTTCTTTCTTTCTTTCTTTCTTACTGTCTTTCTGTCTCTCTCTCTCTCTCTCTGTCTCCCTCTCTGTCTATCTCTCTCTCTTTCTCTCTCTGTCTCCCCCTCTATCTCTCTCCCTCCCTCTCTCTCTATTTCTCTCGCTCTGTCTCTCTTTCTGTGTTTACATGTGTGTGTGTGTGTGTGTGTCTTGTGTGTGTGTCAGTGCACAGTGGGCCTCACCAGGGTGGGGAAGGCCACGCCCTTCATGAGAGAGGGAGGAAAGAAGGCTGAAATCCCACCTGACCTTGCGCCAAGACGAGGTAACACACCGACGCACAGACAGCCTCATCCTGGACTTCCTTTTGTCGATCCCTCATCAACGCATGGTGTTGTTACCTCCCCCCCCCCCCCATCTCATTATGAGCAGATTACAGGGGAGGCGTTGGAGGCTGTGGTGGTGCTGCGGCCCCTGGGAGAGCGAACAGGGCCGTGCTCTGGTGATTAAGTCAGGTGGAGGTGCTCTCCTCTATTCCCACGGCGACGCCGCGAGCCTGGTTACTATCAGGTTACAGAATCCATGGCAACGCATGGCTCAGGCTTGAAGGAGCAGAGCTCCCAACTGTTCAGGGGTCGCACTTAGGTGCTTAGTTGAGTTTTTTTAGGTTAAGGACGCCTTTGAAAGCGGGCTGTCTTCCCAGGCACACTGACAAGCAGCTTCCTCCTGGTATTTCAGGGGTGTTTTCTGCACCTTCATGTCTGTGAGTGTGTGAGAGAGAGAGAGACATTGTGTGTATGTGTGGCAGATAGAGAGAGAGAGTGCGTGTGTGTGTGTGTGTGTTTGCGGACTAATTAGGGCCAGCAATTACCCCAAACTGTGGCTGCGTCTTAGCTCGGCAGCGAGACAATAGGATGTCTGTCAGTGCCAATGTTGCCCATGCATGACAGATGCATGTGGACACCTCAGACAATGGCACGGCTGGTCGAGTGGGGTGCCCAAACGCGGCGGGGGCAGTTGGGGACAAGGGGTGGTGGGGTGAAGCGGGGTGGGGGGAGGGAGGGGGGTGGGTGGGTGGGGGGGGACTAGCAGCTTGTGTCCGACACAGGCGAAGGAGGAGTTCTGCTGCTGGCTTGGTTAGGAACCTGATCCACAGCACCAGAGGGCTCCACCAGCCACCCCTCCCCTCTCCTTGCAGGCCCCCTCTCTAATGCTCTCACACAGACCTGTCAAGGCCCCCCGGCAGAGCCAGGCCCAGCCTGCTGATGGATGCCCATCTCTGGCCCCCAGAACCGCTCACGAGGTCACATCCACACCCTGGAGGGAAGTGTGGCAGCAGGGCCAGACTGTGGTTGTTGAGGACCTTCGAACTCTATTGATTTACCGAGGAGTAAGTGTGTGATAAGGGACAAAATGCTAGCGTTTAAACTTTATGAGTTTGGTATACAAGATACACCAGTATAATCCGCAGGATGGGTAAGGGTTTGTTTATTTTTTTTCAATTTATCGATACAGCAATTTAATCAAATGGGCATTAAATGAGGTTAATACATCCCTGCCAACAAATTAAATTAATAGTGCACAGTATGGGACAGAACTGATGCCAACTGCCTAAAGGCCTTGTTGAAGGTTGTCCAAAATAAGTTAAGATGCAGCTGTATAGGCCTTGATTAAATACATTGTTTGGGGGGGGGGGGGGGGGGGGGGGGGGGTGGGTGGGGGTGGATTCCGAAATTAATATGCCTGAGAAACTCTCCCTCACTCTGTTGAAAAGGACCGAGGCACCTATTCGTCTCCAGCCAAGTGCTCGCGGTCGAATTGTTTGTTGTGGGAGAATTTGTCGTTCTTTGTTCTACCTGCCACAGTCAGCAGCTCGTTGGAATGACGTGTATGAACATGTTCGCTGTCAAAGGCAGCTGCGCCCGTCAGGTGCTTGATTAGAACCCAACTGTCGGTTATCTCTATGTGAATGTATATGTTTGCGTCTGTCTGTCTGTGTGTGTGTGTGTGTGTGTGTAAACAGTTGTGTGGATGTCTTTCTACACTGTGTTTAATAAGAGGAATCCCCTGATGCATGCCGGTCTCATTATACTCTATTGTCCTCCCTCCCTCCTCTCTCTCGCCCCCTGGCTCTGGGGTGGCACTGCCAGGATGCCAGGGCCCGGCTGTGCCAAGAGAGAAGCGTCGTCGAAGGGGAGCAAACACGCAGCCCTGGACCCTCTCCTCTCCATCACCCCTCCTCTCCTCCACTCCCCTCCACTCCTCTCCATCTCTACCCCTCTTCTCATCTCCTCCCTTCCCCTCCAGCCCTCTCCTCCCCTCCAGCCCTCTCTCCTCTCAGTCTCCACCCCTCTCCTCCCCTCCCCTCCAGCCCTCTCCTCCCCTCCAGCCCTCTCCTCCCCTCCAGCCCTCTCTCCTCTCAGTCTCCAGCCCTCCCCACCCCACCCCTCCCCTCCACTCCTTCGTAAGCGTAGGCCAGCACCATAATGAAAAATCAGAAGCCCACAGCCCAGCTTTGTTCTCACTGGGCAGCCCAGCCCAGGATGAAGATGATCCCCCGAGCAAGCCACCAAGATGGTGCGGTGGAAATATTTAATAAAAACCTTTTTGTATTATTTTCTTTAATCTCATCTCATGCCCGGTAAGTTAGCGACAAAGAGTAACAACAAATAAACATATTCCGTTTTCAAAATTCGATTAGATTTCAACTTCGGATGGAATTCATTTGGTTTGGATGTCAAGGGGTGTTGCACCTGAATGAACATGCCCCCCCCCCCACCCCTCCCACCCCCGGTGCTGTTTAATCATTTATATGCTTGAATACCACCACTGATATGCTTCCCTCTAGGGGTACACACACATCCACACAGCCATTTTGGCAGGCAGTGTTCCAAACAAGCAGAACATAGATCCAGTATGTTGCTGTAGATATTACTAAACTAATCATCTGGCTGTTTTGGAGGGCTTATTTGTGTTTGTGTTTTCCCCCTGCGACCTTAATGACTGTAATAAACCTCTTTTACCAATGTGGCATGTTGTTGATTATTTCTAATTACCGCAGGACGAATCAGAGAATTGAGAGGGAGAATATTAGCAGTCAATGGAGATTTATTTGCATCCTAATTAAGTAACAGACGGATGGTGGCCTTTTGCCAAAGCAGGAGAGGAAGCAGCTTCACGCGACGCCAACAAGCTCCTCCCCCCTCCCCCCAAAAAAAGGGAATGAAAGGAGGGGTGACAGGTTCCACAGAGCATGCCCACGGGGAGGAAAGAGCCGCACCACTGAAAGGTTTACAGGAATACAGGAACGCTGAGGGTACGAGGGGAGGGGGTGGGTTAGGATCCCTCCCACCCCCTACCCCCCTTTCCCCCGCCCTCCTTTCCCGTCCTCCACGGACTCCTGGGCTCTCTCCTGCGTATCTGAGCGCTGCTTGTATCATTTGTCTGCGATATCCTCCCCCCTCTTCCACCCTACCCTGCCCACTGTCCCCTCCCTCCCCCCCTCCCCCCCCGAGGGGTTGGAGTGCAGGCAGCTGCCGCTCACAGGAAGCCAAAGTGATTTATCAGTGGGTGAGCGCCGCGCCCAGCCATCCAGCCAGCCCTGCCCCGGACCGCCTTTCCCCAGAGGCCCTGGCTGTGGGCCCCCTGAACGAGCCTCACCAGCCTGGAAGACCAGGCTCCTAAGGCCCCTCTGTGCTCGGAGCTGATAAGCAAGCCCTCCGGAGGCGCTGGGACCCTCTGCCAGAATCCTCCTCCGGATGACTGGCTCCATACAATCCCTCTCCGGTCTGGCACAGGAAGAAGAACGTTTACATCTGGTCCTGAGAGGCCCCGCTCTCACTTTCTCCTTGAGAGCTGTTGAAGAGCAGGACCTTTCTCCAAACAGGGAGAGGTTCTTCTTTACTCCCTCTGGGAGAGGCGTCTTGTGAGACACGTCTAGTTTGGAGGTGGTAGCCATGCGTGTTGCGAGTGGGTCATCCGCAGTCCTGATGGAGGAGAGGGTGACCTTTATCGTAGGTGGGGGGTTCGGCATTCATGGCTGCGAGGGATCGATATTTCCACTGGGTCTATCTGTACTCAGCCTCTACCAGCACAATAGCCTCCTGGTCAGGATCAATCCCAACAATCATCCCCAGGAACCCACCTTCGGAGTGCTGGCCAGGGGGCTTTTAGCTGGAATTGCAGTGCTCTGCGAAGATAGCGAGGGCAGAGGGGTGCTAGCAGTGCTGGTGGTGGTGATGGCGAGGAGTGCATGTTCGCTCTCCCTCTCCCTGCCAGAGAGAAATAACGCGCATACTTCAGAGCTCTTAAGCCGCAGCGCTGAAATGTTGTTGATATCGATGTGGCGGTGGCCAGCGCTCCTCTCCGCAAGGCTTTCACCATCAAAGCCCCCCCTGGTCGCCGAGCTTCTGAAGGCGGGCCCAGTTAGCGAGAGTGGTTGTGGGAACAGCCCAGAGGGTTGGTTCTGATCGCAGATCCGCTGCGAGGTCCATCATTACGTTTCCCCCAGTCCGACCCGGCTTCCTCGATGGACGCGGTGCGCTGGTGGTTGAGGGTGGTGGGGTGCAGGGAGGGGTGGAGGGTAAGACTGGGACGGATCTATGGGTGGGTGTTGTGTTAGGGGGGTGTTGGCAGAGGGTCCAGGGGGCAAGTTGGTGTGGGGGGAGGGTACAAGAGAGGCTAGACTCTGACCCTTTGTTCTCCGTGGCTCTGACCCCTCACCCTGATGCGAACCTGAATCCGCAAGTCATCGTAAGAGGAGGCCACAGTTAGGAGGCTGAAAAGGCAGGTATTCTTTTCTTTGAGATGGTTCATCAAACGGATAGTGATAAGAAAATCCCTTTTAGGCTGATCTGGTGTAAACCAGAACAGACAGAAGCATCAGAACTTTTCCACAAACTCATGCTGCTAAAGCCGTTCCATCTCGACATGCCGACAGTGTATCCATAACAATGCATAGTTACGGTATGTTTTTTTTTTTACTAGAGTTGGATAGAGAGGACCGCCCTCCCCCCCCCCCACCCCCCCACTTCCCTCTCTCCAATCCCCCAACCCCCGGACCCCCCGCGCCCCCCCCCCCCTTTCTGCTTTCCCCCACTGCATGGCTTAAACTAATCCCATTAGCACTCAAGCGGCCTGACGCTGATGTGGCCTGCTAACTGACCAGCTGCTCCCGAGTCTGGAGAGGACAGATACTGTACCTTCAGAGAGAGAGAGGGAGAGAGAGAGGGGGAGAGAGAGAGAGAGAGAGAGAGAGACAGAGAGAGAGAGAGAGAGAGAGAGAGAGAGAGAGAGAGAGGGGAGAGAGAGAGAGGGAGAGAGAGAGAGGGAGAGAGAGAGAGGGAGAGAGAGAGGAGAGAGGGAGAGAGAGAGAGAGAGGGAGAGAGAGGGAGAGAGAGAGGAGAGAGGGAGAGAGAGAGGGAGAGAGAGGAGAGAGGGAGAGAGAGAGAGAGAGGGAGAGAGAGAGGGGTGGGGGAGGAGGGTTGTAGAGAGAGAGAGAGAAAAAGAGAGAGAAAGGAAGATGAAAATGACAAAAGAATAGAGAAAGGGAGGCAGAGGTTGCAGAGAGAGAAGGAGAGAGACGGAGGTAGGGAGGGGAGGTGGAGAGAGAGAGAGAGCAGAAAGGGAGAGAGAGAGGGGGGAGATGTGGTCCTGACCTCTGGACCCTCGGCAGCCTAGTCCAGCGTGGACGCCGGGGCTTCCAGGCTGGCCTCGCGTGCAAACAGCCTCCGAGTTCCACAACGGCCCTGAGAAGAACGCAGAGTCACCCCGAGCCTCTTCCAGACAAAGGGACTGTTACCCTGACCCCTGACCCCCCCCCCCCTTCCCAAGGGACAGCCTTAAGTCTGCCACACTCTACTGACAGCAGGTACCAGCTAACATAGTTGTAGAAATAATATGTGACTTTAGGATGCCACAAAATGGTAATTGTGGGCTTTAAATGGCAAGCCTTTTAAAATGAGTTGAGTGATGTGTAAAGGCTTGGATATTTCCACATCATTCCACATTTCACAAATTAAGGACTATTGTGTTGCACATATGTTATACCCGACAGTATTTATGACATTTGGTAGGTAAGCCGCATGTATGTTGATGTAGGTCTTCTTGCCCTGTAATCGTATGGAACAGAGACATTACACAGTTCAGCGAACACAATCTTTTTTCCCCCGCTATAGGAAAGCAGACATCAATAATCTGCGATTATATACACATCAGAAACTCCGAAGAACGATGTCACAGCTTATTGACCGTGACATGAGACAAGCCTCCACAAACACCACTGAGAGCCACAGACTGGATTCAGTACACAAGGTGCCCCCCCCTCCCCCCCCGCCCCGCCCCCACCACAACGAGTCCTTCAGGGAAAAGTCATCGAATCAAATCTATCACCTTGCGTAGGATTCTTATCTGTAGGGACCTCTCTGCTCTCTGCCCCCCCTCCCCCCCCCTCATCCTTCTAGAACAACAGAATCACTTCATGTCAAAGTGGCCGGTGATGTCATCGTTCTGCTGGTTTTTTTTCTCTCCCTGCGCCGAGGTTGATTTATAATTGATGGGCTTTTCCATTATGCCATTTCACACAGTTCAAAGGCTGCCCCTGTGCGTTCCTGCCTGCGCCTTGACGCCTCTCCGATCCGCGTCTGTTTCAAACGGAATTTCGCGGCTCGCTCTCGTGTCAGCGTTCTTTCAGCGTGTCAGCGTTCCCCCCGAGAAGATTAAAGTATAGGTATCCTTGTCTTCTCTCTCTTTGCGTTTCTTTTAATCTCCTCTCTCCTTCGATCCGGAATGCGGCTTTGATGTGTCTGCGGAGGGAAGGGGCGTGCGAGTTAAGGTGCTTCACCTTGGGGAAGAGACAGGGACGGTGGGCTGTGGAAATATGAATCCAGGCTTGAGAGCGACCATCACGTCATCACGTTCATCCGGTTTATCATCAAACACACCAACTTGGAAAATCTATGTATGTTATTTTTTCTATATCATGGATTTTATTTTGGTCCGATCGATCCGTTGACTCAACTGGTTGTTTTTAACAATGTGACGCAGCAAATCTGGCAACCTTTCAGATCAGGCATCCAAACAACAGTAAAGACGACGTTCAACCGCACCATTTGAATGGAGAAGCATGCTTCCAGATGCCAATGCAACAGGCTGCCGGGGGGACAGGTTGCACACCGAGAGCTGCGTCTGCAGCGCGCGCAAAACAAAACAAGGCGCATTGTGTCGCTGTCGACGTATGTCTAAATTAGTCATGTAATTGTGGGCCCAAATGACTATTGATTAGAGTTCTGACAGTTCCGTTCATCCTTCTTCATTTATCGTCTTTGTCCTACAAGCTCCCATCCCTGCTGGTAATAAAAGACCGGCAGGGGGGCAGACACCCCCCCCCCCCCCCCCACATGGACACATGCAGCCTGCCCTCGCTACACCCACTTGTGTTTTTGTGCACCTAATACGTTGTCAGTATCCGGGCAGATATGTACAGTGCCTCGCTGTCTCATTTCAATTGGCCTCCATCTGTTTTGTGTGTCTGTGAAAAGGCTCTATTATGATCCCCCCTTTTTTGCTCTCTGAACAAATGGACTGCTAAGCGGATAGGCCCCCCCTCACCCCCCCCCCCCCTTCCTTTCCCCACAAAAAAAAAAAAAAACATTAGCCCCGAATTCCAAGGAGCCCTGTTACCCCCCTGGTTTAATTATCCAGAGGGGATCTTCATTTTTAATGAGTTTTAAAATGCGTTGTCTCCCTGAGCCATAGGAGAGGCAGTGTGTGGTGCTGGGTGAGCAGGCCTGGCCAGGGCAGATTGGGCCCGGCCTGGCTCTTTATTAACCCTAGAGTGACTAGTTAATGTGATTGAAGTGGAACCACCTGGCAGGGAAACTGTACAGTCAGCTGCCTCTGAAGGCCACGGATGGGGGGGGACCAGGTGCCGGGCTCTGGCCTCTTAATTGTTGCCATGTAATAGCTCGCTTGACTGCACAGTACGGCTTGGGGGCTAGGATTAATAATAAAAAAAAGGAAGGGGGGGGGGAGGAAAGAAAAAAAAAAGTAGTAAAAGAAAAGCTGTTGCTAGCTAGCGCAGAAGTCCATTTTCTTTTCTCTCTCAACACTCCCCCGCCCCTGCCCTCGCCCCTTTCTCCCCCTGCCCCCCCCCCCCAACACACACACACACACACACACCCTTCCTTCCTCTGCGTGGAAAACTGAGAGAATTAAAAAAGGACTGGAAGTAGAGGAGGTGCTAATCTTAGGTGAATGGCCACTATGGTGTGCAGAACATCTCCCTCCATCTGCTGCAGATAGCACAAAGCTCAGGGGTCCGCCTCGACAACACCCCCCCCCCCCCCCCACCCCTCCTCCTCCTCTCTCCGCCTCCCCAATTAGACCCAGAGCTACCTTTCTCCTTCACAATAGGCACCGCCACCGGCCTCGTCACTTTGTGGTAGTAAATAACACTACATGTTTGTTTACAACAGTTGTTGCACACATTCACAGACACTAAAGAGAGGATTAAGAGGAGATCTCGAGAGTTTCCCGCTAAATAAAACTAACCAAATTTATAAACCTAACCCTTATTTGCGTACTTGTTGGTAACTCAAATAAATTGGGGATTAATGTGACGCAGTAGGTTAGGGTGTTGTCCTTGGGCAAGGCACTTACTTCACTAGCCTCAGGAGGGGGATGTCCCTGTACTAGCTGTACGTTGCTCTGGATAAGAGCGTCTGATAAAATGACTAAATGTAAAATTGACCTAAGAGGTTAGCATCCTGTGTGAATATCATTGTTTGTGTCCTCATTGTACTTTCTGTGTATTGATTATATACATCTAATCAAAGTGGATTTGCTTTGGTGATGTCAGAGGGCTTCACATGCTTCCATAGACCTGCCCCCTTAGCCAATCGAAACCCTCAAGGAAGACAAGGACAACTCCACACATGCAACACTGATGACTCACCACAAAACGTATGTATTTCTCTCTCTATTTACAACGCCTTGACAGACTTCAGGTGTGTGCTGCGGTGCGATAAAAGGAAAGTGAGAAGGCATGTGTGCCGTGCTTGAGGGAGCTGTCCTCTCAGCACCACCTCTCCTCCCCAGCCTCTCCCCTGTGCCCAGGTGTTGTGGTTACCAGGCCTCCGAGCCGCTGAGATCAGACACAGCCCTCCCCAGAGGCAGTCACAGCAGCACAGGTATCCTGGTGATCTAATTCCAGGAGAAAGCTCCTGTAAGTAAACCCACTTCCAAATGTGACATAAAGGTGGAAACACGAAGGCGGAAAATCAACGTGCATGGACAAGAAGCCTGGAAAGTACAGTGGGTTGATGGGAATGGACACAAGACCCCCCCCCCCACACCCCCCTCGGGCAAGGGAATGTTTTATCATCCTGTTGTTCTCTGGAAGGGCCTTCCTGGGGTGTGTACAGTAGGTCGAAATCAGCACCCCTTCCCCAGCTGCCTGTCAGCTGGCCGCATATGTAACCCAGGAAACAGACCACTCACTGGAGAGCCCTCGGGGGAACGAAGGCTTGGCGCTAATGCAGGTCGAGATCAAACCAAGATGCCAAGATGTAGCAGGCTTTTAAATGTTAAACCAACCCCTGCTTGTCGCCACAAGGGACTTCTGCAAAGACTAATGGGAAGTGACTCATCTAGCAGAGCCGTCTCATAATAACTTTCTCCTTAATGCAGCCCCTCGCCTTGGCCGCCCGCTTAATTGTTGGCCATTGTGTTTTTAACACATCTGAACCCACGTGAGCAGTCAACAATTGAACGGAGCCTTGAAAGGGAGTCATTGTAAGGAGCGGGCTCATTTCAATACAGAGCACAGCGGCTCGTGCGATAGGCTGGCGGAGAGGAACCAGCGAGCGGAGCGTGTGGCCATCTGCCCCGCGGCATCGCGACACGGCCGGGAAGCGAGCAGGTCCCATATGGTGCCCGGGGTCCGCTGGGGCCTCCGTGTCGCCGTTTGTTGTTGTTGTTGTTGTTTTATTTACGAAAGAGGACCGAGGAGATGAGCGGGAGGGGGGGCGGGAGAGCCCTGGGGAGGGGGGGGCATGGCGGGCGTGGCCTCGCCGCGGAGGAGAGGGGCATCTGTGTGGCAGACACGGTCGATTCCTCCACGGTCCCCCCTCCTTACGGACGCCAGGCTGACAAGGCTTCAGACCCAGCTAGGCCCCCCAGAGAGAGGATGTGAGCTGTAACAGGGTCCCTGGCTCCTGACTCGATCTGAGCACAGCTCTGTGGAAGCACATCATGCGAAACTCTCTTTGGGAAAAAAAAATGACACAAACGTGACCAAGCTAGTTTCCTTCGAGGTCACATACGTCAACATTGAATTTCGAAACGTGATCAGGAGCAAATCAATATCCATCGTCCGGTTAGCCGACTAAAAACCACTGCATGCCTATAAAGGAAATAGAGGTGGTGAGCGAGTGAGGAAGGAGTCTGAGGTGGAGAGAGAGAGAGAGCTTGTCCCTGTGGCTCAATTACACGCGTCTCCACAGGTAATCCTCCTGTTCATTATCTGCTGCGTGTACAGCAATAGAGCCCACAGTCATGCAACCCTCCGCGGTTCCAGCCAGAAGCTGTGGCTTGCCCTCCAAGTCCCTCGTGATGCGAAGGAGACACCTTTCCTACAGCAGCGCTGTTGTTCTGTGCTGTTATTTACTTCATTATACAGCCGGGAGCCCCTCCTTTCTCCTGCTTGCTCGGCATGTGGAATCTTCTGGCCCCGCCCAGGGATCAGGCTGGCTAACGAGACACCTGGGCCACGGCGTGTACAGACAGGGGCACGGGTGATCAGCCCAATTAAGACAGCTGAGAGAGCACAGCCCGCTGGGTCATGAGAACGCAGCCATGATTCAATGCCCGCAAAAAAAAAAAAAAAAAGAAGAAAGAAAGGGGACACGTGTCGCTGTGTCCGGGTGAACGCATCACGCCGTCTTACTTATTTACATTGCATTTACATTTTGTTCATTTAGCAAATGCTTTTATCCAGAGCGACTTACAGTAAGTACAGAGACATTCTCCCTGAGGCAGGTAGGGTGAAGTGCCTTGCCCAAGGACACAATGTCACATAGTCACAGCCAGGGTTCAATCTGACAACCTTCCGATCATGAGGCCAACGCCTTAACCCGCTGAGCCATCTGACCCCCTCCGTCTTCTCATCCTGTCCACCTCCCCGGTGGGGGCCGTGCCCCAGACAGACCTGCTGTCTCCCAATTCTGATGCTGACCCTGGTGGGTCCGAAAAAGGTTTGACGTGAGATGTTTCAGAACTGATAGGTGTGCTGAGGTTGTCACCCAACCCCCCCCCCCCCCCTTCACCCCCTCCCGCCCCCCCATCCTTAACGATAATCACTGCTCATCTCTGTTACAGCACTGTCTTAATTCCCCCCAAACCAAGATGCATATGAAAATTTAATCAGCTCACTTATTTGGGTAATGGCGATGAAATTGGATTAAGCTTTCTGTGTGCGCCGTGCTGTCTGCAAGGCGGCTGACGCAGGCTGCGCGTCGACTAAGTCGCTTTTAGCACCTTGTTAAGACTTGGATGCTGATGAGGTTAATTGGATGCTTTCAGCCTCCGTAATGACATTCTGGAGGCTTTTGCACAGTAAGACACGGGTATGTGCGTAATTCCTGACAATGCCACTGCACTGCCGGTAGCTACAGTCTCCTGGCCCTGCGATTGGCTGCACTTTTACAGGCCAATTATCCTTCCCGGCGAGGGTCTGTGTGACCGTGGGCCTCTTGAGCGTGTTACCCGAAGGTCAATGCAATTGACGGAGGTTAATTAACCAACCGTGGCTCAAGAGGCGGTCGAGTGTGAGCAGGCTCCCTCCCCTTGGTCGGGGGGGAATATCTCCTCAAGCATTCAAGGACAGATCTGCTCCCTCTGGAAATAATGTTAAGGTTTTTTTTTGTTTTGTAAAGCATGTTTGCCATTTTGCGTTTCATTTCTGTGTAATTCCTCAAAAGCATTGTTCCCCGCGGGTCACGGTTCAAACCGAGGGGGCGAAAAAAGCGTGAATGTCCATGAATACTACAAGAACTGGGAGGTTAAACAACCTGTAATTGGAAGAAATAAGGAATTTTCTTTTGGAGATGTCGCGTCTTGCTTGCTACCTGGCAACAGGCACAGAACTTCTCTCATTGTTCCCCGGCCCCTGTGCTCAGCGGGCAGGAAGCCCCTCGTGGCTGAGGTGGCTAGAGCCACCGGCCGCTCCCGAGCGAGACTCAGCTGCCATCCTGCTGGGCTCTGATGACCACTGCTGTCAGTATATGGAGATTGAAGACGACCCCCTCCCACCGGCCTGTATTGATCGGGCTCTGCACCAAACAGCCCCCTGCCTGCACTGGAGACCCGGCCCTCAGGCTGCTGCTGCACGGGGGGGCGCCATCATGTTTCAATCACCGACCCGCCTTATTGTCTGGGCATGACAAGAGAAGAGAGACATCCCTAATTGGCCAGCGTACCTTGAGCGCTTTCTGCTCAAAGTTGCCTCTGAGGTAAAGCACGTGAGACGAGGGTGTGTTGAAAAAGCAACAAAAAGTCCTGATCTCAAACGTGACCTTGGTAGGGCACTTGTGTCTCGTGTTGTCGCCATAGCCTTGCCAGCTGTATGTTGTTAGGGGTGCCGCTATGTTGAACGCCGCCGTCGTAACGTGGGCTTGGTTACCATGGCAGCACAATTTTCAGGGCTCTGTTGGTGTTTAAACGCACCCCAGTGAAAGAGACAAGACTGAGGAGGACTGCACCCTGCTCTGGACTGTCCCATTAGGAGGGGGCAGCCACTCCGGAGTGTGTTTTGAATGCGGTGTGCCGCCTGGGTCTCGCTGCTTAGCCTTTGATGACAGGCTTCCCTTAAACAGCAGGAGGAGAGGGAGGGAGGGAGGTGTGAAGGGGCCTGTTCTGGGGTGGACCCGTTTGGTGTGACAGTCTCCCCCCCACCCCTCCCCCCCAGTCAGTCCAGGGGCCCCCAGGCTCAGGTGCTCGTCAGCCTGGACTTGTAGGAACCTCTTTCAACGATTCGTCATGCCTTGGGCCCGGCCTGCTGCCCCGGCACGTGCCAGCTTAGCGCGGCCGTGCCTGGTTGCCAGACGGCTATTGGGGCCTGACAGCCTGCTGCTGTCACCCAGGGGGCAGAGGAGGAGTCACCAGGCTCTGGCAATGGCCCGGCGGCACAACCCCACCCAGGACAAGAATAGGCCGGGGCCCCGAAGGGCAATGGAGGGTCCCCTCTGGAGGAGGAGGAGGAGGAGCGCCTCCCCATTCTCTCTCTCCAGCAGCTCTGCGGGCTATTCATTAGCCCGAGTCATCAGGAGTTCAGGCCTGAAGGAGACAAGGACAAGTGGAGGGACTCAAACACACGTAGACAGAGGAGTACACACCGGATCGAACACACACACACACACATATATGCATATAAACCAGACAGAACACAAGCATCCACATACAGACACAAGCACAGACATGCTGCTAGGGAGGTTATTTGTCTGTTATGGAAGATAGAGTGCTAAGCCAAGGTCATTGGGTAGTTAATGTTCAGCCCCATCGCTACACTGCTAGAGGTCACAGCATCGTTCACAGGTTAGTTTGAGATTATTAGCATGGCGATCTGAAGCCTTTAAGCTTTGAATTAGGGGTTGGCTCACCGGATAAGTGTGTGTACCATGTAGGCTAAGGCCTTACTGCCTCAAACCAAGTTTGAGCCTCCAGCCTAGGTCATTTCCTGCATGTCCTCTGCATACACTTCACCTTCTCTGCCTAAATGAAGCAGAAATGCACTAAAAATATATAATGTACATATACAGAGTATTTGAGTGCGAACTACTATATTGTACATTTATTTTGTAAATCCTATTTTCAGATTTAAGATCAAACAGTACCTTTTTTTAAGCGTAGACTTAAAACTTCAAACAGAGCCTAAAATCAGTCAAATTGGAGCAAAGTGCACCGTAGCACTAATTATATTTGTGTATAATGACAAAGTTTTCATGATTGTTTAAACAAGGCGTTAATCTTTGTACAGTAACCAATCAAATCAAGGAGAGGTTCTCAAATCTAAACCAGCTAATCCAAACCCGTGAGCCCTGATAGGAAGTGATCAAACTATTTCAAACGGTTTGAATTCCATCTTTCTGTAAACAATTTCCCTAGATCTGTGACTCTTGGCTGAACTGAAACTGGTGTCAGTCTGTGACATGGGGAGCCCAGCTGGTGCCTGAACTAGCCCACGCTTGTCCCCATGTCTGCCCCCACATTCGTCCGCCTGGCCGTCTGGCTCCAAGCACAAAGCCTCCAAGTCTCTGGGTTCCAATCACACCTTAAACTCTTGACGTAAACGTGGTTGTTTTTTTAAAGATGGATTATTTGACATTCTTGTCAATTTATCTGTGTTTTTTTTCCTTTTGAGTCCCTACAGTATGTCTTGTGGATGTCAATTTTTTAATGTAATGTTATTTCAGACAGTTTGTGCTCACTAGTCAAATATCAAGGAGGAAACTAGTTTCTAGTCTCAATGGAGCAATTCTAAACCAGGTGTAGAATTTGAATGGGTGTATTTAGTCTGTGTTTGAAGTCCACTTTTATTCATGCACACATGAAAAATTTGATTTTTAGGATAAACTGATCAGAAGAATTTGTCAGTATGCACAAAAAAATAAAATATACAGTGTATATATATTTTTTAATTCCCTCAATTGAAAAAGCTCAGGCCAGTCAACCCGAACATCCAAATTATGAACACAAGGAACCCCATTTTTATCCACTGCAAAGACACTCATCACACACCCACAAAAAACCAAGGCATCAAAACCATACAAGTGATTGAATTTGGTTGGGAGTTATCTGATTTGCCTGATTCAATCATCCACAAATAAAATCTCCTTTCTGGAGGGCGGAGCTCATCAGGTACTATGTCATTCAATATGACAGAAATGTTTGCAAGAGTATACGCAGGTGTGCATGCGTGTGCATGCGTGCGTGCATGTCAGCAGATCCTGTGCACAGAGCTCACAGAGGAAAGGCCAGACCAACAGACTGGCAGAAGCGGAGGGGAGCCGCTCCATTTGCATAATTATGCCCCTGCTTCCTGGAGAGGCATTGAGAAGCCCTGCTCTAACCTCCATCGACCTTTCATCAACTGGAATACTGAGCAGCCCTGGGACCAGCGGGGAGGACAGGGGATGGAAAAAGAGCGCACCTAAAAGACACGGGCGTTCGTTTGGGAATCGAATTTGCGCGAGTCCTGAATGCACTATCAACATGTTTTTTTTTTTGTGTTGCTGTTGGATTTAGTGCCTTCCCCTCCAGGTTGGATTCCTTTGTAGGAAGGTTAGGAGCTTTGAGGTTCTGTGAACCGCTACACACTAGTTCTCAAATAAACATTGCTCAGGAGTTGGTGCTAAACAGAGAATTTGTTCCACGTCTAACCGTAAAGCAGAACATATCTGCGACATAATCAGACGATAATACGAGAGGCCTCTCCGGCCTCATTGGGGATTCATTCTGAACAGCTTGTTATTATCTTGGCCTCTGGATCTGTGAATAGATTTACAAGCATTAGGGCCGGGGCATTGTGTGGGCCATGTGTGGAGGAGGTCCTGTGCTTTTGTGTGTCCTGTGGTTGGAATCAGCTGTCCCACAACAAAAGCTGTGTGCTTGGAGAGAACACTCCAGCGTTTCACTGGGTTTTCAGGAATCGCAGAATAAGCATGCTAAACTAGCTGCCTGCAACAACCATCGACGTCCAAACTGTTAATTCACAACTACACACATTCCAATATATACATTTTAAAATCGCTTCACGCTAGTCAATTTGCAGATATTACGGATTATATATATATTTTTTTTATGCTAACCTTTTAATGGTAATTTTTCTCATTGTCTTTTTATTTTTTATCTGTAGGTATCTCCCATCTTGGGCTTTGGATAATTCGCTTTTCATTTCCCAAGCGTGTCATGTCAACAAAGTGATTAGAGCTTTGTTTGAGCTGTGCTAATCACAGCGAGATGCAGCCTATTGAAGCCACCTGTATCCCGCGCTGTAAAGAGGGTCGTCACCCATCTGCAGGGACGAGGCCCTGGCGACCAGTCAGAGCTCCGTCGCTATAGGAGCGAGAGTGTAGCGACTGGCACGGGAAGAAGAGAGGTGGAGGCACAGGGCTAAATCCCTCAGCACCATTTTTTTTTCCGTCTTCCGAAAATAAACATGCATGACGGAAACGGACGCGGAACCCGTATCAACCGGTCTGCATGTTAGAGGTATCCGTGTGCCCACGTTGAGCCAAATGCAAGTTGCGATCCATATGAGTGGAATTACTGCAGGCTGTAAAGGCTAATTATCAAAGGCATCCTAAATAGCTTAGCCACAGGCCACTCACAGCACTGCTTCCCTGTGTGTGTGTGTGTGTGTGTGTGTGTGTGTCGCTGCTTTGACTCAAATCCACTCCTTGTTGACTCCCCATGCCTATCCAGCCCCTGACACCAACACCTGCCGTCCTGGAAAATGCCTGGAGGTTTGTTTGACTTGCCACAGGCCGTCAGTGAGCGAGAGCGTGTTTACTTTTTTGGTCTTGTCTTTGTCTCAGGGCAGTAAAGATAAGAGGCGGCTCGTGCTGGGCAGCACTCTACTGTGGATTAGGCTGAAAGACAGCCTGTTCACTTGTTTTCTCTCCTCTGTTTTTTTTCACGCTGAGTGATGGTGGATGAGTGGATTTAAGGGACGGATGTAAATATCAAAAGCGAGGAGGCAGGAAATTGTGGGTGTGGGTGTGATGGGCAGGTGTAACTTTCACCATCTGTGTTTGACTGAAACAGACAGTCTTGTTTTCAGATAAATCGGAACACAAATGACAACAAGCCTGTGTACGAGGTACAGCTGAGGAGTCGTCAGTCTGTACCCCGAAGCCTTGTTAACGGCTGTTAATCGTTTTTGTCAAGGAAATGAAACACAAGTAGCTGCTGTCAATGTTACAATGTCACTCGCGGCATCGCCAACGCAATCTGCATCATTGTAAGTTAGCTAAACACACACACGGTGTACACAGCCACATTTCCACATGCAGAACACGCTTCTCGTGTAACACAACTCCCCAGGTCCAGGCTAACTGTGTTAGACAGAGATAGATTAAATCAGGTAAATTGAATAATACTGTGGCGCTTTCATGTCAGATATCAAGCAGCCTCACATAAGATGCCTGTGGCTTTGAACAGGACCAAAGGGAAGAGGAGCAGCCCTTAAGTATAACCAGGCATCTCTGTCTCATGCAAACACACTCAACACACACACACACACACACACACACACACACTAATACACACACACTAATACACACACAATGGCGAATCAAAGTTTGTGGCTTGACACTGGCACTGTCTAAAGCAGATCGTTGATTAAAGGGACAGTTTCCCCCCCTGCCACCCCGTCATAGAAGTTCAAGTTGAAATGACACACTATTCTGGAGTTTCGTGTTTATTTTCGCAACACTGTTTCTTTTCACCCTCTCCACTCCCCCTTGTATCTCATTCAGCACCTTCCTCTGGGTAGACTGCAGCTCCATTATGGGGCTGCAGTTGTGTTTTGTGTGTAAGCCTGGCTTTATCTACAGCTCTTATCTCCGACCCGCTCCCCAGCTGCCGAACACCTGCCAGCCCCACTGGGAAGGGAGGGCTGGGGTTGGAGAAGGGGCTGAGGCCGGGGCATTGGCTAAGGCCAGGCTGGAGCTTGGGCTGGGGCTAGGGCAGGGACAAAGCAAGAGGCCTGGTGCTAGGGTTGAGGGACAGCCGTGAGCTTGATGCTTGGGGTCTCAAAGCTGGGCATGGCAACTATGGAATGGGCCTAGTGTAGGGCGCTGAGTAACTGATGGAATGTGATAATGTGATTTGTAAATATTTGCCATCAGTGGAGTGATACTCTGTGATCTGAGTAAAGTAAAGTTATGGACACTTTCACTTTGAAGGTATTCCCTCCACAGGCAGGACCATAAATCTTATCACATTTTTCACCTTCAATTCCTTCCCCTGAGCCCCGTGGCCGTTACCTCTCCAATTTGGAGACATCATAAGTGCTATTGGAGGAGCCTAGTGTGACTAATTCACATGACATGGCAGGTATTACACTGTGGGTGATGGGATGCAGTGAGGAATCAAACTTCGTCCTGCCTGGTCCTTAAGTGACTTCTGGCCTGTTGCTTTGCCCTGTGCCTGCCTCTGTGCTGCACTGAGTATGCCTCTGTGCCCCAGTGAGGCTGAACAGGGACTGAGTTGAATGAAATGAGCTAGACCAAGCCATGGCTAGACACTGTCCAGGGTGCTCTTACCATCACTGACAATACACAGGTCTGTACTCTACGTCAAGGTCAACGTCGTGGTCTATGGTTACTGCCACATTTGTGATTCTAGATTTAAGTAATAAAAAGCAATTTGGCAGGATTGTGTGCTTTTTTTGCTTTCTTTTTATTATTTGGACATTTAGCAAATACTGCAGAGACATACAAATGCGGTAAGAGCTAATAGTTACAAAACAATCAGAGCAAAAAGAATGATTGCATTTATGTATTAAGAGACAGTTTTTCTTAAGCTCAAGTTCATTGATTGCTACTTCACTTTTTTTTCAAACACCATCTGCAGAATCTGTTCAATTAAATATAAATAAGACAAAATGACAATTTGGCTATGGTTTTCAAATAAAAATACAAGAATAAGTCACAAAACAGTCACACGAAGCAATAATTTATAGTTTCAATAAATAAGCAAATTAAATAAATAGAAATAATCATAAGGATTCAAATATATTGGTACATTATGTAAAAATAATAACACAACATTTGACCAATAATATTTCATTAAAACAATCATTATTCCACATTTCAATTAAGGCAGTTTTACAGCAGAAGTCTACAGGGGTTCTAAACCCAGGCATTGTTGGCTACACTAAGGAAAACCTTGTTTTATGTTTTAGAGACAAAAGCTAAACAAAGTCCACAGATTCACAAGCTATATTAAAGCTAATTATGCGAGAGTAACATTTTCAGCCTGTGAATTAGAAGGCAATTCATGACGACAGTACAGCTAGGATTTCCCGGTCTTAGGTCTAGAAGCTAAATAGCACTTGTGCAGAGATCCTAGAAAAATAAATTAACAGTCTAGCGCTTTACTTTCTGTAGGTAAACTAAGATGAATCTGGAAAATATAGAATTCGAGATCCAAACAGGACTTTACATCCCCCATTCGATGCTGTGGACGGCGGGGAGTGGGTCTGGGTCTCCCCCTGTGACCCTCCTGCCTCCAGGCACGGTCACGTCTTCAGCAGGCAGGGCGCACCGGCATCTGGAGGAGGATCACCTGTCGGTTTTCAGACGGATGACATTTGTTGATGTGTCGTGTGAGTCCCGGGGAACTGTAAAAGACTGCCGGGCAATATTTGCACGGATACACCTGCGAGGCGTGGAGGAGACGGATGTGCCGCTCCTGGTTCACTCGGCTGGGAAAGTTCTCTCCGCACACCGGGCACATGTAGCAAGCGGAAGAGGAACTTAAATTCAATGGCGCCGAGTGGCCCTGAGTTTGGTCACACGGCTTGCCGTCAATTTGGGGGGATGGGGGCTTGTCTTGTTCCTCGCTGCTGGCGGGCGCGTTCGGCGAGGCGTGTTGAGATGAAACGTGCTTGCGCAGGTATGCTTGGCGTTTAAACTTTTTGCCACAGTGATTGCAGTCGTACAGTCCGTCCTCCGAGCCCGACTCAGACAGGCTCGGGCTGGGTGTGTCCCTGTCGCTGGTGCCCTTCACTTCATCGGACACTGCCTTTTCAGCGGTGGACACTTTATCACTCTCTGTTTTGACACTCGCTGTACCAGATGTCCCACCTTGTGGCTTGGGCTTGTGCCAGCGCCTGTGAGACGCTAGATTTGCCGGGCAGCTGAACACTTTATCACATTCGGGGCATCTATATTCAACTCTCACTATCCTGGAGCACTTGTGCTGGGCCAGGGCGAAGGGGTCGGCATAGGCTTCTCTGCACAGCTGACAGACGAACTCGCCGAGGGCTTTGTCTCCCGCTGACTGCTGTCTGGGTTTCTGGTCGACCGGAGCCTCCTTTATTTTGAGACCCAGAACGGGAGATGTGGTGACGTCGTCCTCGAAGTGCAGCTTCCTGATGGCTTTGGGCTTTTTGGATGGGGGCTTGCTGCTCTTGCGTTCGCCGTCACCTGAAGGCCGTTTGGTGCCGTTTCCCGTAGCAGCAGTGGGGACGGTGTTCGTTGTCCCGGTGCGGTTGCTGTTACTTGTGCCGATTTTTAAGTCCACCGGGGCAAATAGATGATCTAAAGCGGTGAGCGCTGCGGGGGGCGTGGGGAAAGATTCCGCTGATACCGGAGAACCGAGATGGAGGCGTCTTTCGAAATGTGAGCGCTCGTGGTCCTTACTGACCGGCCGGGTGGGGCTGTAGAGCGCGTGGTACACCGCCTCTGGGTTCCCAAACTGAACCGTCTTAGAACCCTGCTCCGGGGCTGCGGCCAGTCCTCCGCAGAATGGTGATGATGCTGGTGCGCGGTGATCCGGGCAGGATGCGAGAGACGGCGATGGGAAAGCATCTTTGTGGCTCTGTAAAGGTGCTTCATCCTGCTCCTCTTCGTCAGAACGAATCCTGTAAGACACAGGGTTGGTCTTCTTGTTCCTTTTGACCAAAAATCCACGTGGCATCTTTGCGATAAACGTGTAAAAGGCACTTTAGGATGAACAAGATGAAGCTGATGAGATCAAATCCAGGCTTAAAATGTCACCCACACATCTGATACTTTGATTTTTCCAAGTTTCCCCCTGCTATTGATCGCTCTCTTTCCCGAAATGCTTTCACCTCGACATAGCAGCACTCTTTTTAAAGAGAAATGATGACATTGTTCTCGCCCCTTGTTGCCTCATCCTCAACCAATCAGATGGAACTAAGATCCCTATGGATTTACCAGTGGATGTGGGAGGGTGAAGTGGGGCTTGGTTTCTGGTGAAAATGTAGGAGGATTTGCAGATTGCAAAGCAGATGTACCTGAGTATTTTGTATTATTACTATGCGCGCATTAACCCCGCCTCCAGCTCCGGCACACGCCGGGACCCTCCTATTTTTACGGTCTAATGAGTTTGTATAGAAATGCACACGTGCCCCGGCTTTGTGTGTCTCCTTTGGGGGGCTCTGATCTGCCAAAGAAATGTCCGTCACTACTCAGAACCTTAAGAATCTAAAATTAAAATGGGAAAGGGTCTGTCTGATCAACATAAATTACAACAAAGACTTTAAATTTGGCCTTTAATTATAACTATTTTTTTTCTACAAGAAATAGGGAGGAAATGCATGTTGGAGTCTTGAGTTTTTTGATCGGATAGACAAAGGTTTTATCCAAAGCAGTAACCAACAATAAGTTAGATTGTGAGGGCAGACAACTTTATTTTTTGATTAAATGTAATGTATTTAGGGAAATAGACAAGCACACAGGAACTAAAGCACAATAGGGTCAAAGTAGGCATCCAGGCATTAGGACATACATGACAGTAACTCTGGACATACGAATCAGTCAGTTTACGCATACATAATTAATAAAAAAAGGGATTCCTGCTTTGCATAACAATAGCCGGGCTTCTGCAGGCTGTGCACGGGTTGTGATTGCAGAGGAAATTGCGCGGTAAAATCTGTTCCAAAAGCAATCTGGTCACGAGATACTGTCGGCGCGTGCTGCGCGTAATCAGTGTGCTTTGGACAAAGCAGAGCATCTCCAAATGGGCCAAACCATGATTATCTTTCAGTTAAAACATTCAAACCCAATTTCTTGGGGGTCAAATCATCTCTCTCCTCTAGGATATTATCATAAGGAATGAGATGAGCTGTCTAATAGCCTACTTCAAAATTGAATGCATGTTGTGCCACATGTCAGATGTCTAGCTTCTAAGTTTCTTCTTCTAAGTTTCTATGGACAAAAAATAAACCATAGGTGCCTGTTCATGTTGAGAAGAACATTCTTAATTTAAATTGTTACAAATATTGTCAGAATAAAACTTTCAATACAAATATGTTGCAGCAGGAAAGCCTCCAAACCAGGTCTGGTAGAGAAGAACATTTAAGTTAAACAGTCTTGCAAACCCATCACATTTAAAACAGTTGAAACCATAGCGGGTTTAGGGCTTTTAAATCACATAAAAACCTGAGGCTTGTTTTTAGAGGCTCGCCACTGTTCCACCATGGCCGGTGGCCTCTAATATGGGTTGCATTAGCATATAGCTGTGAAGGGTACAGCCATAAAGCTACGGTTGTAGAGTAAACTTTGATTAATCACCTTGCCATTACAGTAGCTAAGTGTTACCTGTGGCAATCAAGTTGATAAAACTATGTTGTGCTAAACATTAAGCAATAGCCTGAATTTTAATAAGTATGTTTTCGCCGCTAATGGATCTTTGGTGGGCTACTTGTTAAAAGAATGAAACGGTCATTTAAAAGGTTTGAAGAAAAAAAAAAGAGAAGAAAAGAGGCCAGATCGTTAGTTCTAGTTTGTTGATGCCTCTTTTGAAGAGTTTGAAGATGCCCTCTCGTGGGTTCCTATTTCAAATGCACATGCTTGTCACTGGGGTACATGATAGGAACCTTCCTTACCTCCAGCTTGCCAGGTTGCCGTTTGAACAATCGCATACGTTTAGACGCGTGTGGCTGTATTTGTTCAATGGCGTGTGCTGAGTAAAGAGGGCCGGTGGAGATGTGCCTCATTAGCATACAGCTGTAGAATAACCCCCCCCCCCCCCAACACTCTTCATACTCAGCCAATCCACTTTCATCTATAGACCACAGCCCATGTCCTATTAGTCATGCTGCCGAGACTAAGCCTTTCAGTCACTACTACAAGTAACTGATTATACAGGTGGGTATAATTCAACAGAGAATTAAAGTTAGGTTATACTTGTCAGTTAAAAAAATGTCACTTTTTATGACTCGTGTGTGTGTGTTTCCTTAAAATTGCACATCAAAAGCATTTCCCTATTTTACTGAATGAAAAGATAATCTGTGGATCCATCACAGACATCCAGGCTGGGCGTACATGGTCAGGTGGTTTCGGTTGTACCTCAGGAAGTTCAGCGTGCTTGTCTTCAGAGTGGCCAGCCCTCCGCTCTCAGAAAACACCTTTCTGACGATGAGCATCGGGTCCTCTGAGTCCTCCAGTGACTCACTCATCAAACGCTGGATGAAGTCAGGGATGGACTCTGAGTTGTTCCCCTGGAGGAAGTAAAGAGAGGGAGGAGCACATTTTTAAACCTTTATTTTCGTTGTATCTTTTGTCTTTTTAAGTTCAGTTAGTTGATTCTAGAAGTTATGAAGTCTTAAAGAAAAAGAGAGGAGATTTTAACCTTTACTTTGGTGGATTCCATGATCTGACGCATCTCCTGTTCGAAGTCCGGAAAGCGATCATGATATATCGCCAGACACCAACTCTCCCTGAAATAGCTACAGACACATGACTACCATGAGGACTCCATCATGGAGGATACTTTTATGCTTTATACTTTTAAGCCACACGTACACGCACTGACTGAACACTGCGAGTGTTTGACCCTCTCTGAGCATTACGCTCAATCAACTATTTGAACGGTTCATGTTGCCCCTGTCAGCGACAACAATAACATGACGAGTGGCCTCGGTCACAGCCATGACATGGGCCAGTGAGGAAGCCAGCTTTAAGAGGTGTTAGAAAGCTTCATGAGCACCGCAGGGTGGCTAAGCCTTTTTCTTCTCCCAGACCAGAAAAGCAGATTGTGGACCTGCGTAAACTGATTATACCCTGCGACAAAGGGCCTTATATGTGGTGGTGACTCGTGCTGAAACAAGGTCATCCGCATGCTCAACTCCAGATCTGCATATAGGCACAAATGCTGATGAATACATTTTTGCATTCATGAAAAAGCTAACTATGCTAATACACTATAACTTAGCAGTCTGTTCTAGTCGTATTGTGTTACCAGATAGATATATGTATACAGTATATACATATATCTAACAGTGACACAGTAGAGCTCCCAGCCTTTCTGAGCTCTCGATGCGACGCTGCACTCTGGCCTTCCTACCTGTAGAGGTCATGAACCAGGCCATCGTCGTAGCGGGAGCACAGCCGGTTCAACAGCAGCTGGTGTTTCCCGTAGAGACACAGAAGGTTGGACACGGGGATGGGCTTCTGCGACAGGCAGGTTATGGTTTCCACTACGTCGTACTGGTTCAGACGCAAGAGGAAGTAGTTCCCTGTCTCTGTGCGGCCCGTCAGAATCTCTCTTCCCTGCGGAGGAAACAGCAGGGTGGACTGGCTTTTACATAAGAAGATACTGGGAGGACCTACAGGAAAAGTCGTCAAAGGGCGTCCTTACCAACTGCCCTGTAGCAGGGTGCTGAAGGGGGGGTTTGGTAACATGGAGGTAATTGTATCTTCCCGGGAGTGTTCCACCTTTGTAAACAACACATGTAGCGAAACCGTAAGTACAAATGTCCTTCAAATCTTAACATGAAGAATTGAACATGAACATTGAAGGTACTCAAACTTTAGGCTCGTGTTGTCAGTAGTCTATAAAATTGTCTGCTAAACATTGAAAAGGGAAAAATCCTTTAAAGAGAGCAACAAACCGAAATGTCTAGAGATAATATGGCAATTCTCCGTTCCCTCGACAAGCATCTGTGGAAAGGTCAGGGTTTTTTTATATCATACACAGACAAAGCAAAGTGGTTCTATTGTTCCTGCCTCGCCTGGCATGACCATGTGTACCCTGCCACTAACAATAAACACAATAACTCTGGGATGATTCATCGTGTTTTGATTATCAAACACAATAAAACGGAATAAGTGAGCAGTCCACAGATTCCACTACCATAGTAGAACACACCATAAATATGAGCTGAGGCACATTCTCCTAGACAGACCATAGGCTGCTGGAAGTGAGTGTTCCAGCACATCCTAACCTTTCATGCACCACATGTGCAAGGCTTGATATATCAACCAGGGGATAGAGAAAGCCCTGGAATTTTCTAGAACCAGAATACAGAACCACAGGAATGATCCTGAAGCAGAACGCATGAACCCTGGAATGATCCTAGACCACAAAACAGGAAATAAAACCTTGGAATGACCCTGGAACCGGAGTCTGAACACACGGATGTCGCTTATTGCTAGAGTTCTACACGGGGGAGAGAAGCGGACCTTGAACCTTGGCCTGCTGGTACAGCGGGGTGAGGCGGTCCAGGTCCGCTGGGGGGGCGGGGGCAGGCTCCAGGGTGGGGTCGAACAGGGGCAGCAGCGCGGCCGCCAGCTCCTGGCCCACCTCCCTAGAGCTGAAGTTGGAGTGGGACCACCGGTCGGCGTGGTAGCGCCGGGCAAACTTGGTGAGGGGTCCGGCGGCTCGGATGCTGGCGTCGTTGGTGTGGAAGGTGGAATCGATGACCAGGCGGCCGTCGTAAACCAGACAGGCATCGTTGATGGCCTTGAAGGCGTCGTAATCCACCCCTTTGGAAGACACGTTCAGGAAAACCTAACCAGGTGACGGTGAGGCTGTTAGATACAAACGAGCTTAATATGTGACATTCAGAGCCTCACAACAACATAGAAGATAAACTGTCGAATAACGCTGTTCCAGATTTATTGCTGTTGTCTATACCAGTGGTTCTCAACCCTGGTCCTCAGGGCCCACTGTCCTGCATGTTTTAGATGTTTCCCTGCTCCAATACACCTGATTCAAATGAATTGTCATCAGACTTCTGCGGAGCTTCATAATGACTCATTCATTTGAATCAGGTGTGTTGGAGCAGGGAAACATCTAAAACATGCAGGACAGTGGGCCCTGAGAACCAGGGTTGAGAACCACTGATCTACTGTATACCCAACCACATGTCAAGTGTTGATCGGATTCTGTACCCACCAACGGAGGTTTGAATCAGGACAGTAGTAAACCACGGTTAAACATTCCAAAAGCTAAAAAAATGTTTGACTACTCACGGAGCACTGCAGCAGCAGGGGGTCACCGGCGGTGATGAAGGACACCGAGGTGAGCGGCTCTGGGTCCTGCCCTCCGTTCAGCTGTGCCAGCAGGCAGCCGTGGTGGACGTGGACCTCGCTCCTCTCCAGGGCCTTCCCCACGGCCTCCTCCACCGCGGGGCTGTCAAAGCAGGAGCCCTGGGATGGGGGGCGGACCAGGTGGACGCAGGAACCGGGGATCCTCATCGAAAGAACGGCTTCCACGCAGGTGTACGCGTCAAGGCTGTTGCCGTAGACCACAACGTTACCTTCAGATGGAATTTGACCCAAAAATACATGAATCACCCAGCGTTGGATGAAAGGGAGGGGGATGATGCCAGCTACAGCCATCCACATGCATACGCGCAAACAACTCTGATTCCACAGATGGTATCTGTCTGAAGAAGGTCCCTTGGCAACAGAGGGCAAGACAATTAAACAAATCCCCCGCAACCCCCCCCCACCCCCAGCCCTCGATCAGCGCTCTTGTTGGTGGATAGCAGAGGGGTTGAGGTCGAACAATGGGCCCTCGCATTCCTCCAGCACAGCCTCTTTGTGCTAAAAGGCATGCCTTGATCATGAAAACCGCGATGATGCATGCTAATAATGATGATAAGGCGGACAAGGGAAATCTACATGAGTTTAGCCCCCGGAGAACCTTTCCCTTTGATGCGTGTGGTCGGAAGTGCCCTTACTTTTTCCTGGCTGCTCACTCCCTGCTCTTAGGCTAATTATCTGAAATTGGAAGGCCGGCGCTCGACGCATGAAGCGCACAGTCCGTCTGCTAAGAATAACCCTTAACCCTGTGTGATTCAGACAGCATGGACTTACCCCTCGCTAAGAGCGCAAATTGAATTAAGGCTTGGAATTGAAAAGAAGAATGACACAGTCCATATCTAAAGTAACTAAGTGCATGTACTCGAGTTATGAAATTCCCTGGCAGAAAAAATATTTCACTTATTGTTGTACTGTATTACTGGTTTTGAAATGTCTAGTGTACGCTGCCCTGATGCTAGGCAACATTTCAGCAGCCAGCTCACTGGACAGAGCTCCGTGGTGTCCTTGTCCATGGTGCTGAACCAGGGATCATGTTGAGCACCAGCTGTAAAAACATGTTTCTCACGGTTCAACATCTTTGTGCGATTCGGAGCGTTCTTCTACCATTTGTCATTTTCAGTTTGGCACTGCTAGAGGAGTAACGAGATGCAAATACATTTCAAAACAATGTTCGTTCATTTTTTATAGTGATGCACTCGGCTTTCACGATTTACATTTACTAATTATTTCCCCCATAATGAGCAGGCCTCCTAATTAGTTAATATAATACGCTTAATCTGGATCACTGCACATCTTACATTTCTTCCGAGAAAAAAAAAGAGAAGGAAATAAGTTTAATTTTGCTTAATGACATTAGCCTTTTCATACGCAGAAGAAAACCTCGCCTCTGGGAAAAGTGACATGATCCTGTAAATGGATGGAACCCAGGCAGTTCTGTTTCAACAAGATGAAAGATTTTTCTTATTGACTAATTAGGTCCTCATTATTCATAGGTAGTTGAGCAGTTGATTAGCTGAATAATGACATACTGTTGAGGAGATTCATGTTGGGGTGAGAGGGGGGGGTGGTTCATGTTAATAAGACTGCTTTTACCTGAAATTCTATGTAAAGGATGCTCGAAACACATTGTAAGACATCGTGATTGTGCTCCATACGTCATGCATACGGCCGCTTCGCTGGCATTAGTGGCAAACAATGTACTTCAAACTGAAGTGTGTCTTGAGGTCAAACTGCTGCCTCTATTTTCATCGACATGCCATCCCCCGCCTAGCCTTGCCAAGCACACCATGTACCCTTCAGATCCGGGAGGTTCTTCTGCAGCCAGCCGAACGCCTTGGCGCAGTCGTGGGGGTCGTTGAGGCTGAACAGGTTGGAGGGAACCTTCCCTACGTATCTGCAGCCAGGCGGAACTGAGAGCTCGCTGTTCGTGGGTGGCTGGTTTATATCCCCTCCAATGGGACAAGGAACCTTCAAGAGACGAATAACGTTCATTTATTATGCAGTATTTTGGGCTTGTTTTCAACGGCTGTGACTGCAAAAAAATTCAATAAAAATGGAACACTTGCCCATAAACAAATATGAAATGTTACTACTCCTAGGGGCATCAGATGGCTCAATGGTTAAGGCGTTGGCCTCATGATCAGAAGGTTGTGAGATCGAGCCCCGGCTGTGGCTATATGACGTTGTGTCCTTGGGCAAGGCACTTCACCCTACTTGCCTCAGGGAGAATGTCCCTGTACTTACTGTAAGTCGCTTTGGATAAAAGCGTCTGCTAAATGAATAAATGTAAAAAAATGTACTCCAGAACAGGAAATTCACTAGATGGGGTTAAAGGCTGACTTAACACTGTGATGTGTGTGAGGCAGTGGTACCTAAGACCTAGCCTGCTGTCTCCCTGACCTGGTACTGTTGGCCGGTGCAGAGCAGGAGGTGGTCGTAGGGCACCTTCCCGCCTCCCGACAGCAGCACGTGATTGGCCGCTCGGTCGATCACCGTCATCTTCCCGGTCACCACGTTGATCCAGGAGCGGAGAGACAGCTGGGCGTGGTCTCGCTCACTGTAGCCATGGCTGTGGGCGGAGTTTGAGAGGCAGTCGTTAAAAGCCAATGGACTTTCTGGAGCTACATGCCAATTTCTAAAGCCTGTTATAAAATGGGTACGCCGAACATCCAGTTTGTTTGTATATGTCGATTTATTTCTAGTAATAATACTAGTACTTATACTTAAAGTACAAAAACATTTGTGCATGTATGTATACAGTATGAGTGTGTCTGATCATCTTATTAGTTGAAAATAACGGTTCCGTATTTGATTTTGATGGAACTATTCATCTGACGTAAGTATTCGAATGAGAGACTAACCTTGTGGACAGAAATCTCATATGTTCTCCCATGTAGTAGCCTGGATACCCATGAGTGGAGATCAAAGTCAAGTTGTTGAACCTAAGATGTGGACTGCAAACAAAATACCAAATGAAATCGAAAGAACTGAACTGGTGAGGCTCGGAAAAAGGAATTTGTTGCTCAGAAACGGGTCTCAATCAAGGGGAGGGCCATTTCCAAAAGCCGAGTGCTCTTTGCTACGGTAAAAGTTATTATGAAAAGGGGAAATAGATTTTCAGAGAAATGACCTCATACCTCAACACAAGTGCCGCAGACCCTAATGATCAAAACAGTATCATACCAATGATCATCTCCCAGTTCCTGCTCTATCTGGCCCAGAGAATCCAATTAGGGATCCGGCCATTCCAGGAAGAACGCGAAAGAAAACAAGCCGCCCTCTCCTCCCCGCTGTGCTGCTATGCCCTCCCAATCGGAGGCTACAGACGCGACTGAACGCAGGCGTCCACGTTGGGCTGCCGCAGACCCTCCTTTATTTTGCTAAAAGCTTTCGTAATGAAAGCCTCCACGTTGTCAGATCTCAACCCCCCCCCCCCCCCCCCCCACAGCCCCCCCCACCCCCTCCCTTCAGCCTGTAGTGTCCCCTCTTGTATGTTTACTCTCACGAGTGTAAAAAGGTCTCTTGTGATGTAAATAACCTCTTTTGTTCGTGCCAAAAGGACATTATCTGTCTCCATTGGTGATATAAGCAAAAAAGAAAAGGAGAAGAGGGATGCCTGGTGAAAAGGAGGACGTGCGTGTCGGCCGGACGCAGCCTCGTCGCGTCAGCCCTGAGATCACCTGCAGGTCTTTTCTTTTTAAGGAAGGAAAGTGATTGATCTTCCCCGGGTAATGGATGTCCTGAATTGGATTAGCGAGTCCTGCGTACGGGGGGAGAAGGATGTGTTTCCAACAGGAGATAGCAGATGTCTCCCACCACAAATATCCATTGTTGAAATGTCAGGGATTGCGGAAAGTGGGGGGGGGGCAGGGGTAGAGAGGGACATTTCAACACATTGTATGTAATATGTATGTATGTATGTAATTTCGAATGAATGCCTCGCGTCTCGTGATGATACTTTGACGCGTTCATCCATCATGCACTTTCCAGTATGTGGTACGTGTTACGTACAATTATAAATCCTTATTGTCAATCAACCTTGACTGGTTAATCTAAGCCAGAAGGCTGGTTGAAGGCACAGCAATGAGGCATTTAAGACCCCTTTATTGGTGTCTGGACGTTAGGAAATTGCCATCTTCTGGATTTCGGCTGTTATCAGGCCTTGACAGACGGCCATGTTGACCCTGCCCCCTGACCAAGGCGTTGAGAGGCTAACCCCCCACCTCCCCACATCTTTATCTGTTTGCCTTGCTTCCTCCTCTGACCCTGTCCCACTAAGTAATGGAGAGGGTAGTGTGTGTGAGGGGGCTGTTTGTGTGTGTGTGTGTGTGGGAAGGAGGGATGAGGGGGGATCTGGCCCTGCAGGACCCTGAGTAAAGCTGGAGGCGTTTGGGCTGTGCTGATAAGAAGGGCCCCAGAAGGCCAGGGCTGACCCATTACTCAACCCGGCCACTGCAGCGCCCTTCTCCCCATTAGTTTAGTGGACACTAACTGCCTCATTAGTCAACTCATTAGTGACAGCAAACACAGATCGCCGCAGAAGATCCCTGACAGGAGAACAGTGCAGTGGCTAATTAAAGGGCCAGCGCCCAGTTCTTCTGAATGCCAGCCTCAGGCAGCTGTGTGCCCGCTGTCCCGCCCCAGCGCCTGCCTGCCAACGCCCCCCCCCCCCCCCCCTCTCTCTCGCTGAGTTATGCATGCTCTTCGCTTTCACTTCCACACACAATGCCCCCCCACCCCCAACCCTGGTTGCCTAGCAGTTATCGGCCTTGCGGCGAATCGGAAGGCCTTCATTGTTTAGAGGGACGGTTAATCTCCAAGCCGGGCTGAATGCAAACACGTAGCGCCTCCGTGCTGTGCCAAAGCTCTGGTGACATTTCAAGAGATTGGATTCCTGGAAACAGGGACGAGAGACAAGGACGTAGTAGTGGCCGCTCTCTCCGAAGACGGCTAAATCCTCGCTGGACAGGTAGCGTCTAATCTGGACTTTTCACATTTCTGAAGTGTCCGCACAAAATGAACTATTATATAAGGCATTGATTTGATCAATCAGGTAACTGCAATGCTGGGCCAGATGCTGACCCATAATGCATGGTTTCTGGGAGAAGAGTTCACGTTACATAACACAAGCTTCATAATACAAGTCTGTGCCCTAGTTGTGACCTGAGCATGGTTAAGACATGGTATTGCTTTTGCATGTGTTGCTCTGGGTCGCCCCTTTAAGCCCCCTGGTCATATTTCTAGTAATTGCTGTTTCGTGAGCGGTGCAATCTGCTCCACTAAGACCTGCATGTTACTTCACCTGATTATAATTATCAAAGTGGTGTCTTATTTTACGGACACACACACACACACACACACACACAAAACAACGCACACAAACACACAATCCGTCTGTTGTCTTGGACGGCAATGAATCCCTCACCAGAATGCAAGCACCTCCAGGAAGGCTAGAGCCGTGTTGGACGCGCCGACCACCACGATCCTGGCGTTGACGGTGACTTTAGGTTCCATGGTCAACTTCCTGTTGATGTGGTTGAGCGCGTACGGACCCTAATGGGATAAGCATGAGAGATTCAGATTCAGATTCTCCCATGTTCAAATTGGGCATCTTTCAAGGTCTCGGCGATACAAATGATGGTCGCCTGTCACTCACTTTACCTCTTGAATGGATCCCCCCCCTCCATCTGAACACAATTATCACATCTCTAACAAGCACTAACAATAATGTGCTCACACTAGTTCCATTTGGAGTGTCTTTAAATCGCAAAACAAATGTCTGAAGTGCCGAGATGGGCAGTATTTCTCCGAGCACTTAGCTCTCTAAAACAGACTACCAGCTTTTAGCCAAATTTCTGTAACAGCGTTCACACCCATAACATGGAAAAAGGCATTTAGAGTTTGGACCTAATTAAATACAGCACAGGGAATTTGAATAAACTCAAGAGAACATTGCGTATTCCACATGATTTTCCCGCTCGTCAGACGTCGATGGCTCCAATATTGTTGCCGTGGTGTCTGGGAGCTGGGAGTTACCGTGGAAAACAGCATGGAACACCTTTAGGGAACATCTTTAGGGAACATCTTTAGGGAACATCTTTAGGGAACATCTTTAGGGAACACCTATAGGGAACATCTTTAGGGAACACCTATAGGGAACATCTTTAGGGAACATCTTTAGGGAACACCTATAGGGAACATCTTTAGGGAACATCTTTAGGGAACACCTATAGGGAACACCTTTAGGGAACATCTTTAGGGAACAACTTTAGGGAACATCTTTAAGAAACACCTTTAGGGAACATCTTCAGGAACGTTAGTCTTAGGAAAGCTGCTTGGTGGAAGCGTTCCAAACGTTTTAGTTCTGATTGATCTAGGTTCTGAACCACCTAGAGGAGGCTGGTTCACGTGTGCTGCCACCAACCTCACCGACCTGCACGACACAAATGGCACTGCTGCTACGTCCACCGTCCTGTGTGTGTGTGTCCGTGTAATATGATCTGGTATTGACAGAGAGGGAACAGGTGTTTAAAATCTGATTAACCCAGCAGTGTGAAGGGAGTGGGGGGTGGGTGGGGGGAGTGGGAGGGGTCTGGGACAAAGATGCCACATCCCCTTCTCTTATCTACAAGGCAGCCTGGAAGGGATGGTTGCCGTGCTACCAGACAGGGGGAGGGGGGATGACTGGATGGGGCGGAGAATCGGAGGGTGGGTGGGGCCGGGCTGCACAGGGTTTTGGACATGTGACACCCACATGTAGCCCCGCAGCGGAGATGCGAGCGGAAACGGGCGAGGCGACCTGTTGCATGCCAGCGTGCGAGAGGGGCGACGAGGGGGCACGAGGGAGAGCGCCCACCGATGAACCCGCAGCGACACGTGCACATTCCCAGTTTCAGCCCTGGTACCACGGTGCACAACACGCCCACTTAGCATGACTGAAAACACACTGAATGTGCAGCATATTACAACAGACTGTCCAGTCCGCTGAACATTGGATGAATGAAAAGATGCTGCTTTACCTGTTAACCGGCAGCAGTGACCATGACTAACCATCTGTCAGAGGAGCCATCTGCCAGTCTCCTCTGCACAGCCCCTTCGAAAACAGCCCCAGGCCCTGGGTGGACACCAACTGTGTAGGCTCATGTGGAAAAGTGCTGTTGTCCTGCTCCCAAAACTGGCTCCATGGTCCATTCATAGTTTCCAATGAACCAAATTAAAGATTATAGTGCTGTTTCCGTGAGAGTGCTAAATGAATTGCTACATTACGTTTAAAATGTAAAATTAACATTATTTATATATATTTTGTATTGGGTCATTCTAATGAACCAGACTTGTCATTCTGAGCAATTCTCAATGATATTGTCCTGGTGTGAATACACAAGCATTCAGTCCACTAGTCTTAGCCTGACCAGTGACAGCCAATGGACAGCAGTGCCCTCTTCTGGTTAACTGAGTTCCTACACCCTGGTTTCTCACATAATCCGCATCTTTCTCTCATTCTTTGAAACGAGAGACCAGAGTGCTCTGCCCATCTGCATTCTCTGGCATGCCAAGGCCCTTTCTACCAGCTGCTGCTGTGCCCACCTGCTCCCTGGTGATTTGTTTGGACGGGGCGTTGATGCCCAGCTCCTCCAGTGGGTAAACAATCTGGCGTCGGGGGCGCACGGGAACCATGGAGCCCAGGACAGAGGTCAGGTAGTGGGCACAGGAGTTCTGGGGAAGGGGAAAGGGCAGAAAAGGGCACAGTATCAGGTAAAGCTAGGGCAACTCAGCTTCGGGCCATACCAAATCTGAGGCTGAGGGGTGGCGACCCACAGCTGCTAAGGTCAAGTCACTAAGAAGAATATGAGGAGACTGGCACAAGCGATGAACATCCCTAAACATGCATTTCCAACCAAATAAAACCGCCGCAACAACCCCCCACCCCCTCGACTGGGGTTGGCACATTCCCGCTCTCCGACCCGCTCCCAGAATGCCACGTGGCACACCCTCCTCTCCTTCGTTCCTCTATCATTCTACTGACGCCTCGTCCTCCGCCAATCTGGAGCGTGTCTGCGAAAGGTAATTAGCAGAGGAAGTGAAGGTTTCTACTGCGGTGAGGGAGCATCTTATCAGGGTCCAGAGAGGTGGAGCTGCCAGACCGGACAGCACCTGCTGCTCTGACCCTGAGGGAGAGCTGAGGAGGCCTGAGGAGGAAGCCGTCACTAATGCATTTCTTCCATCCGAGCCCACATGCTGGTGGAGGGCCTGTGAGGCCCGGCGGTTCCTCCGGAGGCTCACCTTCTCGCTGCAGCCGACGGGGTGGATGGGGTAGTAGAGGCAGGACTTGTGGGCGAGGCGCAGCGCCTCCTTGAGGAAGTGTTTGGCGTAGTGCTGGAAGACGGGGCTGAGGGCGAAGTGGCAGAGCTGCGCGTGCTCCTCGTAGCGGTGGTGGCTGAAGTAGATGAAGTCTTCAATGTTGTAGTTGGCGCGGATGTAATCGATGTCCTGGGGGAACGGGGGGGTGGGGGGGGGGCATGGGGATTGGTCAGCACGTTGTCAGGGGACGTCAGGGTTTAAGCCCCCCGTGGCGCATGAGACCGGACCTACCTCCTCGTTTCTGCTGATAATGACGCCCACCACTTGATCCTGCACTTGGGCCACAAACGCCTGAAGAGGGGTTCCGTCCTGGAGTAAAAGAGAGAGAGAGGAAGAGAGAGAGAGGAAGAGAGATGGAGGAAGAGAGATGGAAGGAAGGAGATGAAAAGGATGAGTTCCTTTAGGGCTCCGAACATGACACAGGATCCAGCCAGCTCGGTAATTACGTGGACGCGGTTCCATCCTCATTTCAGAAGTAATTATCTGTGCTGGATCTCTGTCCTCGCTGACAGCTGGGGAGTCAATCACTACATAAAACATGTTTAATGAGATAGCAATCGCCTCTTGTTCATTGAGAATTTCCCTTGGCTATGATAAAACAAATCCATTCAAGGCCTTGTTTGGGACTGAGTGACTGATTGGAAATTCTTGACCGCATCGTAGATGGCCCGGGGCCCGTTCTCCGAGTCTGTGGGCTGGTTCCCTGGGTCCTGTGACTGACCGGGTCTCTGCGGGCCTGACAGAACACGTCCAGGTCGTTCAGCAGGGACTCGTGAAGATGGAGGTTCTCCACCAGGGCGCAGATGGAAGGCCTGTCTGCAGACACGGCCACCCGCACCTCAATGGTTCTGGGGACAGAAAACAGCAGAATACTGTCAGATCTCCACTTGGATTTGTATCGATCTAGAGAAAATCCTTATGTGGGGGTTGTCAGATGTGGGGCTTGTCAGATTTCAAGCTTGGAATCGATCCAACAGCTACGGCCGTGTGGAAGATCGTTGTTTACAAGACTGTATATTCTTTCTAGGGAGTCTGATTCTCTGAAAGTGGCAATGATATCAAATCTCTTTAAAGGGTGCAGATTTTCTGCGGCTAGCTTTCGCTGAATCTGGCTCTAGATCGGGTGCAAATTTGAAATGGAGAAGCATTGTGGGTGGTGGTGGGTGTGGTGGGTGTACTTGAGCAGGCCTGAGCGGTGGAAGATGTATAGCTCCTGGGCCAGACTGCTGGTGGGGCGTGGGACCACCCTGAGGAAGCTCTGGAGGAAGGGGAACTCAGGAGCCAGCTTGGGCACGGTGATGACACAGAAGTCCCTGTCCTGGAGGGCACCAGGGCACTGGCTTCAGCACACTATCCCACTCTTAACCCTCCCTCGTTTGCTTTTAGAGGAAGCGTGTCGAAATATGGACTGCAGATATTTTTGCTCTAAAAGCCACAAGATTTGAAATACGATGTTGCTGCACAGAGTCCTGGAAACATAAGACTGTTCCGTGGCACTACGCACTGTATTCCTGTATGAACGGCATTTATCCTAACACTTATCCTAAGAGTTCCTATCTGAACTTACCCTCAGCCCCTTTTGTCCATGTTGCTAAAATGAGATAAATGCGTGCGGTACTCACAGGGAAGAGCTGGAATATGTTGGGGAGAAAGTCTGTGGATCTGTTGGGGGAGGAGAGGGGGGGGCAGGGGAGAGGGGAGGGAGGGGATCAGAAAAGAAAACAGAAGTGAAAACGCACCTTTGCCAACCCCCCCCCCCCCCCCCCCCCCCCCCCCCGACTCCCAAGAAGTGGAGCAACTGGCCGAGCAAGCTGCCCGTTTTAGCTCGATGCCCATTGGTCGATGCTCGACGTTGCTCCTTCAAGTTGCTGTCACTTTAAGCACCACACTCATTAATTACATGCTCACTCTCAGCGGGGAGCGACTGGGGCCCATATTCTGTAACAGCTGGGCAGCAAGGCGACAGAGAGAAGAGCCCAGCAGGAGCCAACTACCAATCAGAGTGTCGGCTTCACACGGCACATGACTGATACACACTGGATTTAAGCCATTACATGTGAATGGCTACTTCCAACCATTCCAGAAGGTAAAAAAGTTGATACTACAATTCGCAAATACTCACTGTCTATCTGAAGGTATGGAATTATGGGCTTTTAAATTTTGGGGGGTGATTATGTACAAGTAATTAAACGTTTTGTGTAATAGTGTTGTTGGGATTTTGGCCTGAATTTACCTCATTTCAAATTTCTTGTCAATGAAAAATAGCTGAACGCGGAAGGCGTTTGGCATTTCGGGACATTGTCCTGGTTCTCGACCATCCCCAGAAATCTGTAACTTTATTGAACAACAACAACGAATGAGATCACAAAGAGAAGTACAAGGCTCATGAAGCCTTTAAGATGAAGACAGGTATTTACTTCTGAGGTGTCACAAGGGACGTCCGTTACATCTTCTCTTCCTGCTGACTCCTTTGTGCCAAACACAAAAACAACGACAAAGTCAACCGAGCCCTGACACGAGTATTGACAAGTCGACCGTGACGCTTGAAGCTCTCAGCAGGTCCATCTCCTGCCTTGTTGTTGCCTTGCAACATTCAATACCTTCTCTGTGTGCTCCAGGAGGCATCCTGGATTAGATTCCCCCACATTCTGACTGCCCTCCTCTGCCTCTGGGGGGTCTTCGACGGCAGGCCGAGGCTGGCCTTCTGATCGGGGCTTGTAGAGGCCGTTAAACGGACCGAGCTCAAAACACTCGTTCAACAGCTTCAAATTGATGTTGCCACTCACGCTGATGAAGCCGACGGCCACACCATCACTCTGTGAAAAGAAAGAAAGAACATGAACCAGCATGTATATTACACACAGCTCTAATTATTATTGACTTCACTGCGGGACAGAGATGTAGTTCGGACAGCTTTCACAACTGTAGTTTGCCTTACAAAAAGAAATGGCACTGCCGGACGTAAAAACTCTAATCCGCAAGGCTGTTTGTGGAATAATTTATGATTTTCCACAGAGGAAGAGGCAGGCGAATCCTCCAGGGCAATGTTTCCATGTTTGTTCTCGGAACGGGGGAACACATTTAAACAAAACCTCAAAAATGCTACAGATGTCTGGACACAATATGTTCAGTGAGAGCATGTCTTGGCAGACGATCAACTCCCATCTACCATATGCTGCCATGAACACATGTCAGCTTGAGCGGCAGAGGGGGTGGGGTGGAGCGGGGGCGGGGTGAGGGTGAGGGTGGGGGTGGGGGGGATCTGTCAGGTTTCGGGCCCTGGGGGGGAACGTATCCCAGCACGACTTCTGTGAGCGGGGCTAAAGCATCTGCACTAACTGCTGTAAATGTTTAAACAGCCTTCCAACATTGACAGCCGATTTGAATGAAATCAAAACGGAGAAAACGTCCGAAAGAAGTCAACGTTTACGTTTTTAATCCGACGCGAGCGCACGCGCGCCTGAGCCCGGTTTGGCCTTGTTACAACCTGTGGTTTGGCAAAACTAGACTAAGTAGCACTGGGAAAACCATCAGTGGAGATTTGCATGACAAAACCTAAATAGATCCGTTGACGTAGCTGACCTCACAAACTGCTGCGTGGTTTTCTGCATCCTGAGCTTCGATGAGCTCAGCCAGGAAGAAAGGTCCATAGGAGCCGGTGAGGGCCCTGGTCTCCTCTGAACATACATGTGTGAGGTCATCGTGATCCTCGATCCTGCAACATGGGACTCCACCATCAGCCGTGGGCCACGATAGGGGTCATGCATCAAACTTGAACATATACAGCTGCTAAAGAATACTTCTATTCAAAGTAATATCTCTTCGCTGCTGTGAAGTGTTGTTGATTTGATGGTGCACACCTTGCTCTCCGGACATACAGCCTTGGACAGTAGTTGTATCTTTGGCACACGAACGCTGAGCACTGAACCTTGGATTTGCTGACTTTCTCCATCGGCTCAAATATCTCCAGCAGCGCAGGCTCTGACAACATACAGTGGGTGTTGTGTTTAATTCCCCACAAACAGTTTAATAGAGAAAAGATCCTTGTATCGACAGACATCTCACCTGGGCGGGCATCGTTTGGAGTGACCAAGTAGATGTACTCAAGTTCTGTGATCGCATCAAAGACGGTTCTGAAACGACACGTGTTTACATCAGTCTGTCGGGGGGGAGGTTAGGGTTAGGGGGTACCCTTGGAATGAATGCCCATCCACAGTAACAAGACTAAGGGCATTGATTAACACATTTGATGTAATGTCTGTGGAATCAACGTGGACAAAGATTGGGCTCTGCTGGAATGATATTGTATCATCAGTTGCACAAACTAGATTCCAACCCAGGCTAAGTGCATTATGAGAAAAAAACAACGTTATCCCAAGTTCTGCTATCATAAGATCTGGAACCGTTTACCTCATGATCTCTGGTGCACTCCCAGCAGAGTAGACTGGCTGAGCCACAAAGACATGCAGGAAGAGTGTGTTCAAAGGCTGCCGTGAGGAGAACGTCAGAAACGTTAAAATCATCTCTTCCTCCTCAGAAGTATAGGTAAATAGCAACACAGCAACAAGGACATGTTCAGCATGGTTAAGCTCAATACTGACTGTGCATTTTTCCGCTTTGAAGTCATCACGCATCAGTGGTTCCCAGGAGGCCTGGTCCACAATGTCACCCAGTGGGTAGTCCAAGAAGGCAGCGTGGGCTAGAACTTCACCCGTGGAATTGGTCAGGCTCACGGCCAAATTGGCCTTCTCCCTGAAAACAGCAGATTTTGACTTCCAACCAGTTTGTCTACGCTTGATGTGTGGGTTTGAGGATACCCTTATGAACGTATTTCAGCCTTTGACAGAACCACTCACAGCAGATGAATGACATTGACCCTCCCAAAGACAGACACAGTGGCAGGACTTATGAGGCTGTTGATCTGGGGAGCATCAGCTGACTCTGTTCTTCTGACGCTCACAGTCTCAACACCGCCATCTGCTGCAGTTATGGTCCTCATGTCGGTCTGAATTCAAAAGACTAAATCAGAAATACAGTTAAAATATCAACTAATTATAAAATGATACTGACCTCCTGAGTTGCATTAGTTATGTTGTGTTGGTGCAGAACTGTTCATTAGTAGACCAGCTCTACCTAGTTACAGTCACTCAGATATCAAGATAGCCAACCTGCTCCCAACGAGCCTGCTGACAGTCACTTACTGTGTTTAACTTAAAACAACGCCATGTTCATTAAATTATTAGCGTGAGGGTGTAGGCTGTGCTTACGTTGCAAATTTGCAAAACAATGTGTCACTTTCGGTATATTAAATTTTTTGAAGAAATTGTTATCCACTGACCAAGCTAACTGAAGCTAACTCGGACAACGATGGGGGTGTAACCATAGCAACAGAATGCCTGACAGCCTCGTGGTTCACAGGTCGCGTGCAGTGCATGCTGGGTAGTGTCATGGCGGGACACACTTCCATGTAAAGAAACGCAGCACAACTTTACGTGTGTTCGTCGTATTTTATTTGGGAGGGGAAACACGTCTTTTATTCAGAGTTCTATTTGTATCAGTCGTCTAAGCCAGAAACATGGCTTCCACCGCGGCAGGCAAGCAGAGGATACCGAAAGTGGCGAAGGTACAATACTTTGAAGTAGCTTGTCTAGCTAACAATAACGTTAGCTGACTTGCTAACTTCCTTGCTACATTCTGCTAACAGCCTTATGTTGTACTTCAATTAACTGTCAACAATACGACTAACTTTACATTTAATTCACGTAGACTTAAATATTCTTTTTTTTTCAGCCAGGAGAAAGTCAGCCTTAGTCAGTAAACAACTTTATATAGTGTCCGTGGACAGTTAGCAAGTTGTGTTGTTAGTGTTTTGAATCTTTCAACTACCTCTTGTTTACATGTTTCACGTGTGTGCATGTGTTTTTCAACACAGGTGAAGAATAAAGCCCCGGCTGAGGTTCAGATCACCGCGGAGCAGCTGCTTAGGGAAGCTAAAGAGAGAGAACTCGAACTGCTGCCACCGCCACCGAAACAGAAGATCACAGACGAGGAGGAATTAAATGATTACAAGTTGAAGAAACGGAAGGTAAGTTTAGCTCATAATTGGAGACGAACCATGTCACGTCACACCTCACACAACTTGCTCAAATGCTCCATTTATGTCTCTTTACCAGGGATTCGAAGATAACATCAGGAAGAATCGTACAGTCATCAGCAACTGGATAAAATACGCACAATGGGAAGAAAGTTTGAAGGAAGTGCAGAGGTAAGCCTGTCATGTAAATGCACCACCCTTCAGTTCACAACGATGTGTTGTTTCAGCGGTGTTGGACATGCAGCCTAACCTGAACGCTCCCCTCTCTTCCTCTAGGGCTCGTTCCATATACGAGCGAGCTCTGGATGTAGACCATCGGAACATTGCTCTCTGGCTGAAGTACGCAGAGACGGAGATGAAGAACAGACAGGTGAACCATGCCCGCAACATCTGGGATCGGGCCATCACCATCCTGCCTCGTGTCAACCAGTTTTGGTACGTACCTACCCCTCCCTTTCAGAACCCTCGCTGTTTACACAGTGTGTGACCGTACACCCCTTCAGTGTGTCTTATGTGGACTTCAATGTGTGAAATCAATGTGACAACTGCATGTTTTGGCATGGTTTTGTTGTTCAGGTACAAGTACAGTTACATGGAGGAGATGCTGGGCAACATTGCAGGTTGCAGGCAGGTGTTTGAGCGCTGGATGGAATGGGAGCCGGAGGAGCAAGCCTGGCACTCCTACATCAACTTTGAGCTGCGCTACAAGGAAGTGGAGAAGGCCCGCTCCATCTACGAGAGATATATCCTTCTAAGATAAAGTTGCAGTTCCTAGTGGTCACTGTTTGAAGGCATTCTAATATAATGATATCGTGGCATATGATTGGGATTAAGGACTAGCATTGTGCCTGCATATCTTGTTGTTTTCTGCTCCAAAAAAAGAAATACAAATGTCCTTAACTCCGGTGAACTTGTGCTCGTCCATCCTGAAGTGAAGAACTGGATTAAGTACGCCCGCTTCGAAGAGAAGCATGGCTACATCGCCCACGGCCGAAAGGTTTTCGAGAGGGCCGTGGAGTTCTTCGGAGAGGAGCACATCGACGAGAACCTCTTTGTGGCTTTCGCCCGGTTCGAGGAGAAACAAAAAGAGGTTCGTAAAGAACGTCCAGCTTTTGGATTTCCTTTTCCCCCCTCTCTCTCTTGCGTCAGCTGACCCTACCTACTGCCTAATGTAGATGAAACCCAGTTCGGAAACCTTCAACCTTGTTTCTAACGTTCTCCTAGTTCGAGCGGGTTCGGGTCATCTACAAGTACGCCCTCGACCGCATCCCCAAGCAGCAAGCCCAGGAGCTTTTCAAGAGCTACACTGTGTTCGAGAAGAAGTACGGAGACCGGAGGGGGATCGAAGACGTCATCGTCAGCAAGAGAAGGTTTCAGTACGAAGAGGAAGTCAAAGTGAGCCTTCATCTAATCTAGAACTTGGGGTCGGGCTTGTTTACTGCAGGGTTAGTGGTTTATTTATTTGTATAATTTTTAATAATTCTTCTTCTTAATCACTCTGACTCCCCATCAGGTCAATCCACACAACTACGATGCCTGGTTCGACTACCTGCGCCTGGTGGAAAGCGACGCCGATCCAGAAACCGCCCGAGACGTGTACGAGCGGGCCATCGCCAACATCCCGCCCATCCAGGAGAAGAGACACTGGCGGCGCTACATTTACCTGTGGATAAACTACGCCCTGTACGAGGAGCTGGAAGTCAAGGTGGGCTGCTGGGATGTGTAGTCTTAAACCTGTGCCAAAGAAACCTGTGAAAATGAATATAGCTGTGTGATTGGCTGTAGTGATCATTCAATTTCTTCTTGGCAGGATCCGGAGAGAACCAGGCAGGTATACCAGGCATGTCTGGATCTCATCCCTCATAAAAAGGTACCAGCAGAAAAGGCAACGTCCAGCTCTCTCCCTCTTGGTCTGTGTCTCGTATTGATGCAGTGTTCGGTTCTACCGTGACACTTAATTGGTTTTGTCCTCCTCAGTTCACATTTGCCAAGATGTGGCTCCTCTACAGCCAGTTTGAGATTCGTCAGAAAAACCTGCAGGCAGCCAGAAGAGGCCTGGTAAGAGTCTATTCGTAGATCATTGTGGCTTGTTGTTGCAGTTACATTTAAAATTGTATTCAAAGCCTTTACCCAAAGTAACAGGCAATATAGATGGTCTTCAATGCAGTGGATTAACGAAGACTAGAAGTGCACAGTTCTAGCAGTATTCCCAAAGCGGTTCGGCGTTAACGCTCCCTCACTCGATCTTTTCCAGGGTGCAGCCATCGGCAAGTGCCCCAAGAACAAGCTGTTCAAGGGCTACATCGAGCTGGAGCTGCAGCTGCGGGAGTTCGACCGCTGCAGGAAGCTGTACGAGAAGTACCTGGAGTTCGCCCCGGAGAACTGCACCACCTGGATCAAGTTCTGCGAGCTGGAGACCATCCTGGGAGACACGGAGAGGGCCCGCGCCATCTTCGAGCTCGCCATCGGACAGCCGCGGCTTGACATGCCAGAGGTCTGACTCAACATTCACCTGGGTGCAAGGTGTTTACATTTCAGTCTGGTTCGCTTGATAAAACGATTAATGATCTGACATTTCCACCTGCAGGTGCTGTGGAAGTCCTACATTGACTTTGAGATTGAGCAAGAGGAATACAACAACACCAGAGGGCTGTACAAGAGACTGCTGCAGCGCACGCAGCACGTCAAGGTCAGCAGAATAGCCCTGGCAGCGCCTACAGGCCTCTTAGTCACGCACAAATGTTTAATCTCTGGACAGGGCTGTCAAACAATCCCCCAGTTATCTCATCTAATCATCCCCCCTCTCCCACCGCCTCCCTGCGTCTACAGGTCTGGATCAGCTACGCGCAGTTCGAGCTGTCCATCGACAGCCCCGACCGGCTGCCGAGGTGCCGGCAAATCTTCGAGGAGGCCAACAAGGGCCTGCGCAGCTGCGAGGAGAAGGAGGAGCGCCTGATGCTGCTGGAGTCCTGGAGGGAGTTTGAGCAGGAGTTTGGCTCGGACAGCAGCAGGGAGCGGGTGAACAAGCTGCTGCCGGAGAAGGTGAAGAAGAGGAGGAAGCTGACGGCTGAGGACGGGGTGAGTGTTGGGGGAGGGCGGGGGAGTCGACACGGTCGCCTGGTTTGGTCATCCGTGGTCCCGTTTTTTTATTTTCCTCACACTTTTTCTCTTTTCCTTCCCCCTGTCAGTCCGACGCAGGCTGGGAGGAGTACTATGACTACATCTTCCCAGAAGACTCGGCCAACCAGCCCAATCTCAAGCTGCTCGCTATGGCCAAGATGTGGAAGAAGCAGCAAGTGCATGTGGACGAGGAAGAGGAGGAGGAGAACATGGAGGAGGAGGGAGGGCAGAAGAAGGGGAAAGATGAAGAGGAGGGGTCAGAGAGATCAGGATCAGAGGAGGGATCAGGGGAGGGATCAGAGAGATCAGGGGAAGGGCCAGAGAGATCAGGGGAAGGGCCAGAGAGATCAGGCGAAGGGCCAGAGAGATCAGGGGAGGAGTCAAAGAAATCAGGGGAGGAGCCAGAGAGATCAGAAGCAGGCACAGTATCAGAGAAGCCAGCTAGCCATGAGTCAGCTAACCATGAGCCAGCTAGCCATGAGCCAGCTAACCATGAGCCAGCTAACCATGAGCCAGCTAACCATAAGCCAGCTAGCCATAAGCCTCCTAACCATAAGCCTGTTCCAGAGAACCCCCCCCAGGATGACAAAGATGACAGCAGTAGTAGCAGCAGCAGCAGCAGCAGCAGCAGCAGCAGCAGCAGCAGTAGTAGTAGTAGTGGTAGTGATAGTGGCAGCAGCAGCAGCGAGAGTGAGGATGATGCTGCAGCTAAGAAACAGGCCAAGAAAAGGAAGAAGGTTTCTGCCTAACTTCAGCACGCTTCCATGTCCTGACTGGACGGTAAACGGCTGTATCCTGGGGAGGGGCGATTGCTGGGTTCCATTTCTATTGCTTTTCTAAAAAAATTAAAGACTTAATGTTGTTGTTCACAAGTATCGTTTCATGCCCTTGTTTCATTGGTTGGAATCATGTCATTGTAAATACATCAACAACAAAATGAAATGTGATGTTTCGTGTCTCATTGTGGTTTCTGCTGTATGAGGTGCAGGCGAAGTTGGAACACGGCAAAGGCAATGTTAAGTAGGTCACACAGTTTATTGAATAAGAAGGACATTTCCATCGCCTCTCATAGATACTCACGCTGATGATGTATTTAAACTGTGGCTCTCGGACTCTCGGATGGCATAAAAAACATTCTGCAAAGATGTAGGCCTATTCAACAGATTCATACATTATGTACACTGAAATTCAAAATATCTAGCAAAAGAACAGGTCCTGATAGTGGAATATTTCACATTTCGGTTGATCCTCATCTATGTCACCTTGAGGGGAGAGGCAGTGGTGTCGGAGAGCCACAGACTACTGTTATTCTATATCCTCTGGTCTAACAGGATGCAGTAAGGGGACGATAGACTTCTTGTCTGTGTCCCTCGACAAAGCTTTCCTCATATCTGCAAAGGAAGGGGGGGGGGGGGGGGGGGGGGGTCAGGTTCCTGCGAGCGTGGAGAAACAGGCATGTTTTGACAGAACGGTGCTCACCGTAGGCATCTTCATCCGGTTCCCCATTGCTGGCAGAGTAATATTCTATTACAGTCCTGTAGACGCTGTAGCCTAGCTGTTTGTACATGTTGACCGCCACTTGATTGGAGACTCTCACAAAGAGGTCGACGAAGAACCCGCCCTTCCTGAATAAGGGACAGCAAGACGTTGAGTTCCCACGCCACAACAGCAAGGTGCAGAAGCAGACCTGTGCAATCCTACTGCCATGACTTTAGGGTACGGGGGCTGGACGCTTCAGTTACCTTTCCGAGATCTCCTCCAACATCTCCATAAGTTTGGCAGCTAGTCCCAGTCTCCTGAACTCCGGGGCCACAGACAGAGCTGTGACGTGGCCGTGCCACTCCTCTCGTGCCACGGATCCCTCCGCCTTCCCCATGACTGGAAAAGACAGCAGTATTCTTAGCAGCTCTTCTTAAAGCTTTAGAGTGCCAAAGACTGGCAAGGTGTAACTTTGGCTTGGTACAAATAGATATCAGTACAGTTCTCTTGTTTAGACGTGCTCCTGATTAATTTAAGAAAGAATTAATTCACTTCAGAAAAATAAACAATTATACGTCTGGAATGTGTCTGGCATGTCTACATATCCAGAAACACTTAGTTGATTAAATATATATATAATATATTGCTTTTAACTATTCAAGCAACTTGTTTTGAACTGTCCGTGGTTAACTTGGTGTTGTTATATAAGCTGCGGACATGCAGGCATTTCTTCCAGCGATGAGCAACAAACTATGATTTGGAAACTGTAAGTCTGTCTGTGTATCATGACTACATAAAGGCCTACTGGTACTTACTGTATCCCATTAATTCCCCACCAGGTGCCTCTGCAACAATGAAGTACTCTGGCCAGTGGGCAAGGTACTGGAGATAAAATGGAATCCCATACTGTCAGGGATGGTTAAGGCAAACTACATGAGTTCATAAAGAGATCCAGATGATTGGCCACTGACACTGGTTAACATTATTCACATGAGCTTGATATTGGACATTTTGTTATCAGGGTGAAGTCTGTCCATCAACCCTACAGAACAGCAGCTGCTGATCAATTCTCAAAGGATACGGTTTCTGTGAAAGGATCCAAGTTTCTGGGAAGAGAAAAAGAAAGATCTTAGCTTTGCCATTTCTACTCTACTAGTTTTGTACTTATGGCTTTACTTTTACATATCATTTCGGTGACCTTACATGGACATGTCTATTCTGTTGCCATTATGTATCTATCTATTCTGGCCAGAGCCTAGCTAACGCTAGCCCAACAGCAAATCATGAAAATATACAAGATATATATATCAAACCGTAACGTCCTGCCAAATTAACGTCAACCTCTACTTCGTAACATCAATTTAGTGATTAAAGAAAAAATTCAGAAACATACATATTGTTGAATTTAAACAAATCGTCGCACGTGAAAGCCCGCAATGTTGTCATTTTGAAGCAGACTTGGTGTGGGATTTCAGAAATCTGCCCTCTGCTGGTATGGAGGGGAATCACACCCACTGCGTACACTGCCACCTGCTGTTTGATTTCGTCCATAGCATAACATGCAGGACTGTCTGGCTTTGAAATGTCTTTTTTTTAAATACATTTTGAACTTTTAAATGGCACCACAATAAATCATTGAACGTGACCGTGATAATTCATTGATACCCTATTTGAAGCTCTCTGAGCTGACACCATTATAATGATACAACATATATACCTGACAAATATGAATCAACTTCTCAAACACATGACTATATTTGCCCATAATAACTGTGCATTATTTAAACCACACCTTCCATTATACAACTCATATTGGAGTGCAGAGGTGTGTTTCAGTCGCTGGTTGAAAAAGGACACAGTTTCCCTAGGGGTGCAGGTATTGTAGGCGGAGTCACTTCAGAGACAGATTATGAAGAGCATCACCAAAAGGACATGGTCCATTTATCAGCCTAACACAGAGTGTGTGGCTCATGCAAATGGAGTTGTTTCAAGTGCTTGGATTGCTTGGATTATGCGTTAGTTTCATCTGTGCCCAGAACACAACAACAAGGTATGTATTCAGCTGTTTTTGGGTGTTTCTTGAAAACAAAAATATCTGTTCCTCTGTCATATGAATGTATACTCAGAACAGAGATCATCAAAACATGTAAAACAAATGGAAACAAACTGGCTGTGTTAATGTTGTCAGCTTCGCAAAATATTTTTTACACTAACCTTCCAAACAGATATAGACCCTGTATGAGTGAATGTTTCCCGAATTCCCCTTTCATTGTGTTCCTATCCACTTGTCTTTCAGCCCCAGGCGTGATCCTTCGTATTTGATTTCTGCTCCAACGGTTCTTCGGCCTGGCATCTCCACAACATTAACAGTCACCATCCTCACAGCCTCACCTGTCCGAGTCACTGCTGAGATTCTGAATGGCAACAACAGAGTTGCCTCAAACACAACAACAGTTCAAGGAGGTGACCAATCATTCTCACTTCCATTACAAGTACACCTGCCTTTTCAGATACAACTTTGTTACGAGCTGGTTTGAACCTGACCTTCCTCAACTTTGTTTTCTTTATCAATTTGTTCTCGAAGGTTCCACTGAGGTCTTGGTTCTTCCACCGGTAAGTGTGTCCATCTTTCTTTTGAAATGCAACCAAAATTTAAATAGGGATGATTTGATTGCTGTCTGGCCCTGGTTACTTCCTGAGATTATGAAAATGTTGTCATTTTATCGAAGGAAGGAAATGGAAACCGCTTTAACTCTCTCATCTCAGGTTTATGCAAGTTGTGTGAAAATCAGACCTTAATCAAATCTACACCTCACCAGTCAAGTTAGATGGATCACCAACCTCCATTTTGACTGAGAGAACATTGGTTGCTTTACCCACCCTGCCAGGGCCCCTCTGCATCCAACCCTGCTGACCTTCCACCTGCTGTGGTCCATCCTTTCTCTCTCTGCAGATCCCGTACTCTGAACAGAGTTACTGGAACCCCTACAAGCTGCTGGTCAAAGGCTACGTAGGGGGAAATGTGGTGTTCAACGATTCAGCGTATCTACACTTCAGCCCCAAAAGCTTGTCCACTTTTATTCAAACTGACAAGCCTAACTACATGCCCGGCCAGGTGGTTAAAATCCGGGCAGTGTCCATTCATCCAGATGGCAGGCCATACGTGCATCCCATAGATATTATCATTAAGGTGAGCGTGTTAACTCACCACTGTGGTTTTTACAATGTTAGGATTAAGTTTGGGAAAATAAAGTGGTTGTGTAATGTAGGTTGGGACATTGTTATTCCAACATTGTCGTTTCTTGTGTCATTGCTGTGAGGCAGGATCCAAAGCGGAACATGGTCAAGCAGTGGCTGTCACTGGACAGTGTTTTAGGTGTCGTGTCCAAAGAGCTTCAGCTGTCAGAGAATCCGCCACTTGGCTCATGGACCATTGTAACCACAGTCAACGTGAGTCTGTTCACTTTACATGCTAAGACATACCATGGCTGCTGCTTCTGCTGCTTCTGACACTAGGTGTGAAAAGGCACTGCTGTGATTTTCAGGGGAGGCATTTTCGGGGAGAGTTTGTGTACGATTTGAGGGCATCATTCAATAAGATCTAATACAATAACCGTAAAGAGAGAGCCATGGGTCTTTGATTCCTCATGAATTTGGATTAAGATTATTTCTCTTTTTAGTAAGATTAAGATGAAGACTTTTATTAAGATTATACTGATATACTTTTGATATGTGTGCCAAAAGAACTATACTTTGTTTTTGTATATCTAAACCTTCAAATACCCAGTCCACATACAACTTCTTTAGGGACTGAAATGCTGTCATCTGTTGTGTTGCAGGATGTTGTCACTGAAAAAACGTTCAACGTCGCTCATTACGGTGAGCATGCATTTCCCAGCTTCACCGAGAAGCTACCCTTCACTGTTCTACCAAACCTCTGTTCTGTTTAAGATGAAAGACACGTCATGTCTCGATTCTTTCACAGCCATGTCTGTGACTCTCTCGTGTCTCGTGTGCTCCTCCCTACTGTATTCCACTTGGTGATTCAAGATGCATGTTAGAACCTAGTGGCCTTCTCTGTGCTGATACTAACAGGTTCACACATTGAATAGTACTCATGTTGCCAGGTGAATCTTTTTTATAAGTGACAGTGATCGTTGACAGGGATCACAGCCCTTGAAAATGAGTTATACACGCAGTTCTTTGTTTGACAGTGCTTCCTAAGTTTGAGGTGAAGATTGATGCGCCCTCTGTGCTACATCATGATGAGATTCTATGGGGAACAGTTACTGCCAAGTGAGTTTTCCATACAATCCTAGTCTGAAGCTAAAATGTACAAAAGCATGTACATTTTCCTGGAAGGAAGTTTTCTGCAGTGTCTAACTTGTATTTGAATTTCATAGATACATGTATGGTAAACCAGTACACGGGCACATGAACATCACGTACTTGCATACTTTCCATGGTATTGACGTCAGTTACGATGAGGACCAAGAGGTATGTTTGCAACAAACTGCAACTATGCTGATATAGATAAATGCCTACTAACGACAACTATGAAAATCACATCTGTACAAATGTATTGGTATACAGCTAGTTAGTCTAAGACTGTGAGGTAGTTGATAGTTGAAGGTTCGTTGTTAGTTAGGTAAGAACCTACAGCCTATATATTAGAGTTGCACTGATAGGACTAATTCATAGCAAACTGGGGGCTACAATGTTTTTTCTTAATATGTGTTTGTTACAGATTGACGGCACGGCAGAAATCACTTTTGACATCACTGACTACTGGGGGATGTATAAACGGTCAGAAGACTTCATGTTAAATTATGACAATGATGAGTTCCTCACTATAGTGGTGAACGTCACAGAGTCCCTGACAGGTAGATGAACTTCTTTCTTACGTTAAGTGTTGTTTTCTGCCTCTGTACAAATGTTGCAATATCCTTAATTAAGTGCAAGTTGTATTTAGTAATTTCTCAGACGTGGTACACATGATATTAGGTAAAATATTGAAAAGACAAATAGAAAGAGTTTACAAATTCTGAATGTACCTTTCATTGATTTTTCATAAGGGTTGACTTATGGCACCACCTGGAAAGTAACAGTGGTGCAGTCGAAATACGCTCTTGCCTTCCATGGATATGCCAAACAAATAAAACCAGGTTTGAACTTCACTGCCGAGGTAAATATCACTAGGTCACGTCATTGTTCTTGAGACAGTAGAACATGCTGGAATGCACCTTCTTACGAGCGTCACGTGCTAGTTAAGCGTGAAGTAGGTCATGTCGCTCTTTCACGTTTTGCATTACCCTCGGTTTCCAAAGTCAGATCGCTGATACGATTGTGGAGCGCATATCATAATTTCAAACCACCTCACACTGGTGTCATGGTACACCGGCGGGGGTGTAATGTGATTATACTCTGTGTCTCAGGGTGTCACTGATCTTTCCTGTGTCGCATGTCAAACCTTTCAGACCTCTCCCAGTCCTAACCACAGTCCAATACCAAAGACCTCGGTGTAATAGTTCTATTCTTGAAAACAAAAAAAACCCTGACTAAATGTGTTCTTCTTGCAGCTGAAAATATCAGCGTATAACAAGGAGTCCCTGAGGGAGGAGGAAGGTGAACTAGTGATGGTAACAGTGACACAACAGAGGCACAGTCCCTGGAGCTGGAACACGGGGATGTTGCTGCCCCGTTTAGGGAAAGATGCAAACCTTTCAGGTTTCATTCCCATGCCTGATGAGATACTGGTCAAGGAAATGACGTTACCTTTGCCGGCTGATGGAATCATACCCCTTCACATTCTCCTCTCACCTGAGGCAGCCACAGTCACTATAGATGTAAGGCACATTTCCTTCTCTCCAAACACCGAAAATCCTATCATGTACGTCCGATGCAGAAGCGACCATTGTATTGAACTTGTTGATCTTCCCTTCGAAAATGTTTCTCATTGAGAAAACAAAGTTGAACATGGTGTTGTGTCTCTAGGCTTCGTTTAGGGATGGTTTTAAGATGCTGCAGCTGTACAGCAGCTACACGTCCCCCAGTCGGTCCTACCTTCAGATCCAGAGCTCTCGGACGTCTCCAAAGGTACATGTGGTCAGCTATCAACTGCTGACGTCTGCTAGGGTTCATGAATACAGATTGGACGGTTAGTAGTGTGTTCATATAGGCTTAAGCTGGAGGTTAAGATTTATTACGGGAATCGGGTATCACGTGGTACAGAATTCTATTAATATTAGTCATGATGGCAATTTTGTGTAGATGATAAAAGTAAATTATTTTGTCATTTGTAGTCCCCCCCCGCATCATAATTGTAAGCCAATCTGTTTGTGTCTCAGATTGGATATCCTCTCACACTGCTGATTCAGAGCAACTTTGAACTCCGAGACTTCCACTACATGGTAAGCTGTCAAAACACTCACAAGAGAATGTGTGTCTCTGAAACAGACAGACCGCACAAAGGTTCACCGTGGTTCCCTTCTTCCCCAGGTTCTGTCCAGGGGACAGGTAGTGTCTGCTGGAAGAGGTGCCTCTGCCTCCCTCACCCTGACCCCGGACGAGACCTGGTCTCCCCTGGCCTGCGTGGTTGTCTACAGCGTCCGTCCAGATGGAGAGATCATTAACGATGTCCTGCACGTTCCCATCACCCAAGTCCTGAAGAACACGGTGTCTCTGAGCTGGAACAAGGCCAGGGTCAAGCCGGCGGAGGACGTGTCCCTCACAGTGTCAGTGGCTGAGCCTGGCTCCCTGGTGGGGATCTTGGTGGTGGACAAGGCTACACGCTCCTCCCAGCCAAACAACGACATCACTAGGGAGATGGTAAGGAAGACCTCCATATAATAGTTCAAAGCGTCCTAAGTAACTCAGAAAGGGATGACTGTATCTCATTTCAAAGTATTAGCGAGATTTGGTCGGGTTTAAGGAAAGGTTAGGGTCAAAGTTCAGGTGTGATCAGTAACAACTCTTTCAGTCAAAGGAAGAGCACCTGTCTCTCCAAGGATGTTCATTTTACACCCTTTGCCGTAACACACATATTTGGCGTGAGATAATTCACCCTGCGGTTCCACCTATGAAACCAGATCTATCTCTCCCACCCAAGTATCGGCCCGGTGTAAAGCCAGGCACAAGCAATGGTTTTCTCCCAACCTGGTCAACAGGTTCTAACAATGTAGACCTTATTGTCTGGTTCTGTTATTGTTTGGCTTTGTCGGTTGTAACAGTAGCGGGCTTTGGGGACTGGGGGGGATGCGTCTTGCTCAGGTGCTGGAGGAGATGGGCGAGTACAGTGTGAAAAGGGACCACATGCTCAACTCTGAGACGACAATGGCCGATCCGTATTCCGTCTTCACGGTACCTATCAGCCTTCCGGGCGTGTCAAATGGTTTCGATTTCATCGCACATGCCTGTATAACACTTTTTTTGTTCAGAAAATAATTCATCACAATATTGTACTGATATCACATTAATTTGTCATCTATTCTTTAAATCCCAAGGCATGTGGCCTCATTGTTCTGACCAATGCCAAACTGGTTCAGATGGAGGACAGCCTGAGACCAGAATTCCGTAAGTTTTAAAATGCAACTCTTGGTCCCGTGGATTTGCCCAAACGCAGCAACTCTCTCTTCCTTGGATGAAACAAACCTACATAAAGAGAGATGTAACCTTCATGAAGATAACCCAAAGTTTATCATCAGCAGTACTTACGGAAAGGGAAGGTGTACCAAGCGCGTTAGCAAGATTTAGAGATGCATTTTGTTTCATGTTGAACGTAGAAAGATTTGTACCATGGCGCGCCCGAGCAGGGCTCACATCCAGCTTGTCTGCCCCACAGCAGGGGAGGGATTAAACATCCTACACGAGGGAGACTGGGCCACAGAGAGGGAACCGCTCCTCAGGACCAACTTCCCTGAGACCTGGCTGTGGCTGGACACCAACATGAGGTGAAAGGATCAGAGCCAGTCACGTGACCCGCTTGGAGAACGATCGGAGAGGCCGGGTTTCCAACCAAACAAGTCACATGACTCAGAAAGAGAAGGAGGATATTGGAAATTGGAAAGATGTGGGATTTTTAATGTCCCGAATTGTAGCTGAACATGTGCTTGTTTCTTTCAGTGATTCGACCACAGCTGCGTTGTCTGTGATTGCGCCGGACAGCATCACATCCTGGGTAGCGACCGCCTTCGTCATGTCTCCCAACTTGGGCTTGGGGATCCTGCAGACGCCTGTGGAGGTACGGTCACAACACACCATGTCAACAGAAGCACTACCCCACCCAGCTATGAGGAGATTGGTTAGAAAACAAGCTGGTTCAAATCCTTTCACATAAGTCATGTGGAAGTGGGAGAGTTTGGATCGTTGCACTGGCACCAATATGTAATTGTTTTTCAAATGATGTCACAACCCTGGTCATTCCATGGCCTCTTCATGGTCTCTTCTCAGCTCACAGTGTTCCAGGACTTCTTCCTGTCTCTGAATCTGCCTGCTCACATCATCCGAGGGGAACTGCTAATCGTCGAGGTTATTCTTTTCAACTACCTCGATCGAGACCTGGAGGTGAGAGCCTTTAATGGCCTTTTCCATAACACCACAAATGGAAGTTCACATTGGTCACTGTGTTTTCTTTAGTCTGTAATATGGTCTATGACTCCCAATACGTTTGAGTTATTCTAATGGGAGTCATGTAGCTGAAATGGCAGCGCAGTTAGGGTGTCAGGCTTGTAATCAGAAGGTACCCAGTTGGCTGTACCAACATGACGTTGTGTCCTTGGGCAAGGCACTTCACCCTACTTGCCTCAGGGGAATGTCCCTGTATTTGCTGTAAGTCCCTCTGGATAAGATTGTCTGCTCAATGTAAATGTGACTGGTCACGTTTGACCTCTCCCTTGATCTGATGCAGGTCATTGTGCCTCTTTATCGCTGTTCTGATCTGTGTCATTGTTCAAGTCAGTGTCTGCCTGTCCTGTTCTTTGGAAGAGGAACACTTCCTTTTGTCTCTTTGTGCAGTCCGTTGCCTTTGAAATCCATGTGAAACGATCAGGTGAATTCCCTCTGTGCTCTCTCTCTCCCTCTCTCTCTCTCTCTCTCTCTCTCTCTGTCTCTCTCTATCTCTCTCTCCCCTTCTCTCTCCACCAGGTCATGGTGATCGTTGCTCAGAGTGACACCTTTGAGTTTGTGTTCCCGGATAATGAGGGTTTGTCCACCGCCAGTGTACAGACAGTGTTGGTTGAGGGGGAGAGTGGGCTGTCTGTTCAGTTTCCCATCAGGCCTTTGGTCCTGGGCCACATCCCCATCTCTGTCAAAGCCACCTCTGTCATCGCATCCGACCGCATCCTCAAGATGGTGCAGGTCAAGGTACAGACATTGACTTTCCCTGCACTTTCATCTTACCAGTTATCAGAAGCATGTTTAAGGTCCACTGACGACTAAAAGTACTCAAATACACATGCCAGCATCGAGTCCTGCATTACCTCAATACACACAACTTGATGTAGTTAAATACATGCGTTAGCTTTGCCCAGGAAGTGTTGACTTTGTTGAAATTCATTTTCTCATCGCTGTTCTTCCTAGCCAGAGGGACTCGAGCAGTCTTTTTCAGAGACTGTTTTACTGGAGCTGACGTCAACAGAAGCAAATTTCACCAAGGATATTTCATTTACCTTCCCTGCAGATGTTGTGGAAGGCAGTGAGAGAGTTCAATTGACGGCTGTTGGTACGTCTTATGTAGAATGTGTGGACACAAAACCACATTCCTATAATCTTGTAAAAAAACATATTCCCTTTATCATCTGAATTTTATTAACATGACTATAGTCCCCATAAAATATGTTGTTGAAGAACAAAGGAATGAGGAACACGAACATAGACTGTAATCGAATCCTTCCAACATTCATAGATTCGTAAATTTCAGTGCAAAAATGGAAAACAGTGACATGTAAAAGAATAACAAATGGCTCCAATTTATTTTACCGTCAACAGCTGTGATTGTTTTCCTACCCTTCAGTGAACTGGACCTGAACATTACTGCATCTGTCACACTAGTTATGCTAGCATGCTGCTTGGCTGGTATTGTTGTTTGTAGTGGTAAACAACCCTGTTGTTGAAGCGGTGGATCTTGTAAATAGGAGAGTCTGTGTTTGTTGGTCTGCGACTCTTAAGTTCTCTCCCCCCCCCCTCTACCTTCCCACTCTTTCTTTCCTTCTTTCTCTCTCTCTCTCTCTCTCTCCCCACCTTTTCTCTCCGTGTTCTCCCATCTGTCTCTCCCCCCTTTTCTCTCTCTCTTTCTGTCTTCTCCCTCTCCCCCCCCCCCGCTCTCTCTCTCTCATCTGTTATGCAGGTGACATTCTTGGTCCCTCCATCAAGGGTCTGGAGTCCCTCATTCAGATGCCCTATGGTTGTGGGGAGCAGAACATGATCCACTTTGCGCCCAACATTTACATCATCCGCTACCTCAAGGCCACAAACCAAGCAGATCAAGGCACCCTGGACAAAGCCACATCCTACATGATGAAAGGTTGCCGTCTTTGGACCTTCTTGCCAAAGTGGTTTTGGCACCCGAACAAGGAGCCGCTTGAGTCTGAACGCTCTGCGGCCCCTCGTTCGAAAGGAGTTTGTAAGCCGCCGTAACGCTGTCTCTTGGTCCTCGCAGGTTATGAGCGGGAGCTGTCCTACCAGAGGAACGACGGATCCTTCAGTGCCTTCGGAGAAAGCGACTCCTCTGGGAGCACTTGGTGTGTGAGCTCTCCCACTTTGGGCCAGATAGTAGGGCTTTTAGTTGTCGGTTGCTCCAAGGTCATAAGTCATCCTTGATATTTTGTTCCATATGTAGAGCACAAGGCTTCCATCCAGGAGTAAGGAGACAGTAAAGAGAGATGAAGTGTGTACTGAGTTATGACTTAGTCATGGTATACTATGAGGCCAGATGGGGAACGCTGGAGACATTCTGTGTTGAGACTTGATTATCTCATGCTGTACTCTTGGAGGAAAGAATTCAATGGAAACTACATTTGAACTCTGTATACAATTTGACCACCAAGCTCCAGGCTGCGATGGACTAAAGATTCGAGGCCTGTTACTAATAAACTATCATTAAGTCAACATCTAAGGTCTTCCTCGACTTCCGACCGTGATTCCCTGTTGGACATCGCCAGTGCAGTTCTCTCTTCTTGTTTTTACAAATTCATGCTTTTGAAGAGAAGTCAACCCTGTTTCCGGTGGTCTCCATTCCTCAGGCTCTCTGCCTTCGTGTTGAGGTGTTTCCTGCAGGCTCAGCGCTTCATTGATATCGACCCCAGGGTACTCTCTGGCACCGGCTCTTGGCTGGGGGCCCAGCAGAGGTTTGACGGGGCCTTCGTGGAGCCTGGCAGGGTCATCCACACCGAGCTCCAGGGGGGCTTGGACGGCCCCGTGTCCCTCACAGCCTACGTCCTCATGGCCTATATGGAGGATGGGGACTTCAAGGTGAGAGACTAGCCGTACTGTCAATACACGCAAATAGATGGGGTGCACGCATTCAGTACACACAACACATATGGCGTGCACATTCCGAACGCACAAAAATCTGTTTAGGGGTCCTGTGTTCTGTACACACAAATACACAACCAACATGGCAAAACAGATTCCCTGAGCAGGGTAACAGTTACTTCACAATATATCTGCTTCCCAAAAAACATGAGGTATTGCCTTGTCTGGGAAAATGTCAACCAGATGTACATGCTTCGTCACCACATTACAATACATTCAACATCCACAAATATCCTGTGTCTTTGGGGGATAAAGCAGCTCCTGTTTCCTTTTCAGAACACGCACTCCAGCCAGGTTTCCGGGGGCCTGATGTTCCTGGAAACCCATTTGGCTCTGGGGGTGTCCAGTAACTACAGTCTGTGTCTGGTAACCTACGCCCTGGCACTGGCCAACAGCAGCAACGCAGACGTGGCCCTCGACATGCTGTGGAGACGAGCAGAGATGAGGGGTAATCGCACCGTGGGGGGGGGGGGGGGGCCTGCGTGTGTGAGGGACTCAGGTGGAGCTGTGATGCCGTGCGACATCGCGTATATCAATAACGTTCTCGCAGGGAACGTTAATGGAGCGCCGCACTTTGTCTTCCTTCTCGCCTCCTTCTGTGCAGACGGTGTTCCGTTCTGGGGCTCGCCAAGCGGGGGCTTGACGGATTCCTGGCAGCCGCGCACCGTCGACATCGAGATGGCCGCCTACACGCTTCTCTCCATGCTCAAGCGGGGGAGGATACTGGGGGGCTTCCCCCTCATGAAGTGGCTGAGCCAGCAGAGGAACCATCTGGGAGGCTATGGCTCCACACAGGTACAAACCCCAGGACGTAGAACTCTGGGTCTGGCTGAGCCGGTCTGGTAATGTGCTCCTCTTTGGGTTGGCCAATATCCACACGTGTCCATTGAAATCGAGTACAAGAACTTACTTGTCTGTGGAGTCTGTTCTGTGTCAGTCACACAGCCTCAAATGAAGAGCCCCAAGCCTAGAGATGGGAAAGCTGTGATTAAACTGAGAGGCTTAGACCTAAAGCCCACAACAGATAGCGTCAGAAATATTTTCAGGGGCCATAAGGCTTAAAATACAGGCTCAGCGGAGATGGGATCGGAGATCAACCGTTGTACAGTCTGCTAGGCTGGCACCTGGCCCTGAACTGTGGTAAGAAGTCTCACAGGATGAGAACCAGCTGCCTTGTCAGTGTGTTGGGATGGGAGGGTCTGTGGGCTGGCAGGGCATGTGCACATTCAAGTTCTTTTGAACAGCCTGTGTTCTGACACGTGCGCACACACGCACACACAAACACACGCGCGCGCACACGCTCGCGTGCTCACTCGAGCATTCAGACCCACGGACGCACATGCACGCATGCATGAAAATACGGGGAGAGATTTACACACACTCTAAACTTCAAAGTGTGTTTTGTTTGTTGGTTGGTTTTCCCCCCTCGGCAGGACACTGTCATAGCTCTGCAGGCCTTGTCCGAGTTCGCTGCCGTCGCTGGGCCTAAAAACATGGACCTGTGGATTCGGGTGACTTCGCCAACGCCCCCAACCCCGCTGGGCAGCTTTCACATCCATCCTGGAAACTACCTGCTCTACCAGAGCCAAGAGGTCCATTGAATTTATCGAATTGTAAAACACTTACTGTGACTGTCTATGTTAAACACGGAAAACAGACCAAATAACAAGCCCACTGGGGTGTAGACTTCATGTTTCATGCGTCATTGTGGTGTTTGTTTCAGATGTCAGTATTGGATGGAGAGATCCGCCTGCAGGTCACTGCAGAGGGGCATGGATCTGCTCTCTTCCAGGTAGGCTTGAATACCAGCAGCAATCCTAATTAAAATGTATTGTTTATGGGCTATGATGGACTCTTTGTTTGTTAAAAATCATACCATCGCCCAATTCTAAAGTGAAATATCCTATGGTTTTAAAACCATGTCACCTTGCCAGCGCTATGCCTTCATTATCGCGAGTCAAGCCATCGGGGGTGCATTCCTCACAAGAACCTGGCCATGTGACATGACCTTTGTGATTAAAGCATGCTTGGTAGGGGTTCCTACAGAAACTATGTTTTGGAGGGGGTGGCATGGATACATAGGGCATTCATAGTCATTTCTGCTCATGAGATACAGTCAGCTGCAGATACCCCATAGAGTCTGACAGCATGGGGGAGATGTTCATTAGCAAGGCACGGCACATGAACCACACAAGGCATCTGGGAACAATAGGAGCCCGCCCTGCGTCACTCCCCTACCTACAGTATCTTGAATCACAAGGATCAAAAGAGAAAGTTCTCCAAATGTCTCCATTTTGGAGTGCTTCGCCCATTTCTTAGCGAGCGCAGCATGCCTGGATGTCCCCCGGGTGTGGAGCCCCCTGCTGGAAGACACAAGTTTGTTTCCAGCCCTGATGGCACATCTACATCTTGAGATGGTTTAGCGTTGTAAAAAGTGTTAGAACAACCTGCATGTTTGCTAAGGGGAAACAATGGAATCAAAACTGTTTATTTTGCTTTACTTCACCAGTTCTCCTTTCTATCTCTCTGTCTCCCTCTCTTTCTCTCTCTCTCTCCATCTGTATTTCTCTTTCTCTCTTCTCCTACACCATGTCCTGTCCTCCCTGTCTATCTCCCACAGATGAACGTGTTCTACAATCTAGCGAGGACGGGGTTGTCCCGGAGAAAGCGTGACGCCGAGCATGAATCTTTCGATTTGAGCGTTGTGATGTTCGACATCGACACGTACCATGCTCACCTCCACATCTGCACCAGGTGAGGGCTTTGGGCCCATCAGGCCAAGTGTTGTTGTTCACCTAGGTCTTGTGAGATGACCTCAGCGCTACGGTTTGACACGGCCGCTTCTGTGTGTGGTTGTGTCCTGTAGTCTGGAGGAGGGTCAGGGGATTGCCCAGACAGGCATGGCTATCCTGGAGGTGGGCCTGCTCAGCGGCCTCAGTCTTGCCCAGGAGGGGGTGGAGATCAACAATATCATCCGAAAAGTGGAAATAGAGACGGGCAAAGTCATCCTCTACCTGGACTCTGTAAGTTTTCCCACTACATCACCCAGATAAAGACATCACCCTGATATGAGGAGAGCTACTGAAGTCGGCTTGTTGATTTCATCATCTAACACGCCTCTTATGTGGCACACGCCGCCTCGTTTCCTCAGGTGACCGTGGACGAAGTGTGTGTGGAAATCCCCCTAGTGGTCAAGCACAAAGTGGTTAAAGTCCAGGACGCGACGGTTGTCATCTACGACTATTATGAGCCAAGTAAGAGACGAGTCACCTCACAACCAGGAAGTGAATTGGCACATTTTTAGGGGCTTCACGTTCCCACTTCTTTCTCCTGCAGGGAGGATGACGGTGACCACGTACACATCTCAACTGAGGTCAGACATGTCCCCCTGCTCCTTCTGTGAAGACGACTGCAGTCGGTGTGGGGGAGATGGTTCAGTCATGTCAGGAAGTGGACCTGTTTCTCACTATCGCCACCTGGTGGCCAGTCTGACATGCACTCTCTTTGTCCTGCTCGCCTGTGGTTTATAAATGAGATATCAGTATATAGTCATTGTGTGTAACTTGCCAAATAAGCAAGCATGCTATTTAGCTTGAATGGGAATTATTGATCAATGTTTATTTCAAAAATGTTGCTTCTTAAAAAGTTTTGGTTTAGTTTCGCAATCATGCACTGGAATGTAAATAACTAAAATAGTTTTTTTTTTTATTTGACTAGATTGAGAGGCTTAGCATTTGTATTTTTTAAATCATGTTATCTTTTTTAATTGGCCTGGTATGATATTTTCACTACTAGGAATCCTGACCTTATGAAACCATGAAAACAAGAGTCAATGAAGAAATAGATGAATGGCTCATTCACTTGCTAGTAACATGTTTTTTTTTACACACACATAAACAAACAAACAAAACACTAGACTCTCATTTCAGAAGGAATCTAGGATTACAAAATGATGTGCCCAATTAATATGTGCATTAGAACAATGAAACACAGAATAAGGAAATAAGAATGAGACATTCATAAGACATTCTCACAACCCACACCTGTTATTGACACAACCAAAGGTGTCACAATGAAAACACCATAGAATAATTGACGTGGCGTGCATTAGCCTATATTACATCCATGGAGTAAAACAACCGTGGTGATTTACAGGTAACCCTGAAGCTGAACTTTTTCCTCTGGTCCCAACGGTCTTACAGGGAGTGTAGAGCAACAACACTTGGTTTGCCAACCCTGGTTTGATGATATAACGTCCCGGCTTACGGGTCTCTCCTGGCCTTTTGAAGTAAATTACCAAAAGTATTCAAGAGGGCAGTAAATAGGAACCAGGAGATGGACTCTGTTGAGCTGACCTGAATCACATTAACGTCCAGCATGTTTCCATCCAGAGCGATGCACGTGGCCAGGCTGGTGCTCGTCAGTCTGTCGGCTGTGTGCAAAGAGAGCGTCGTAACAGCAAGAGCAAGGGGAACAAGGAGCATTTTTAAGAGTCCCCATAAATTTGGGCACTTAAGCAGGTATGCTGCTTTGGAGGAACTGGACAAACTGGACAATATTCAGAGAGATGGAGACATAAAAAGGGTAAGGGCTCTTGGTTTCAAAGTGCCGTAACGCGAGCGGCTGCCTAAGGATAAGCAGAATAAAGGCAGGGGATATCAGCCAGATATCAAGGACATACATCTCCAAATCCACCCCACGTTTAATCGGAGGCCCATCTAGTGATGAAACGGTGAACCGGGTCAACCCTGCACTGTTCTTCACCTTCCGCCACCTCAAGCTTGAAGGTTCTGTGTTTGCGCAGACGTAATTGAAACCATCGGCCTTCCTTCTGGGATAGAAGGCTCTGGTTCTGCTGGGGTCCACCTGAGGCCCTGAAGGCCTGCGTCTGCATCCTGCCTGGACTCACCTCAGCCTCAGACGATGCTTGACTACACATTTTCCCTGAGTTCCAATATCAACGTCCTGTCTTCTTCTTGTCTCTGCTCTCCCTTTCTAAAGTACGCGTTGCGGAAAGTAGTTGTAAAATCCAAGTAGTTGCTCACGTCACCCATCGTTTCTTACAACCTCATTTGCACCGGAGATGTAACAACGCCTTACGAGATTACCCAGGCAACCAGGAACACTTGTGGAGCCAAACAAGGAAGTGAGTAAGCAAGTTGTGAATATCAAACACAGCTGTGAGATGCCGAGGTGGACCATGGACTCTTGGCCAGATGGTTAGAGACAGCTCATTCTTTCAGTTCCAGGTACCATACCCTATTTTATAACCGTTCATTACACTACAATGGGTTGAACTTTCTCTTTTTTCCCATAATTTGCCAAGTACTCGTGTGCCAAGCATAGACAAGTATCCTGTCCTTGCAAACAACCAGAACTATCATACAACTCTCTGACGTGTTGGTTTTCTGTTTGTTATCTGACGGTATCCATGCAAACTCCAGTCTGTGGACAAACACAAACCAGTAAGGGTGGTCAACTAAGTCCAGAAACATCTCAAATACACCACTCATGGCTAAACATGGCTTGTACGGCCAATAGAACCTAAACAAGACTGACAACAAGGAGACAAGGAGAGGCAAATATGTTTTGTCAGCTGAGTGTCTAACTTATATATCATTAGTCTGTCTAAATAGGCCTGGTCCGTGTGCAGGCCCCAAACCACCACAACATATGCACCCCAGACGACACCAGCCTCAGACTAACAGACATCAATGCAAGAATGTCAAATTTATACTGTGCTCCAACATAATTCATAAAAGAAACAGTGTTTTTTTCTTTCCCCCCCAAATTCTTTTTGTCATGCAGATGAGTAATTGCTTTTGCTACAAAAACCTGGATCCAATTATCAAACAAGGCTCTTTTTCATTAATTTGTTGGTAATGGGTATGGTTCTAATGTGGTATTTGTTTTCACTGCATTGACGAATACACAGAGGACACCTAAATGTCAAGTGACATCAGAGCAAGTTTGGTTTATAATGTAGTTAACAGAATATAATTGACTATTAGAGCAACTGGAATCACGTTCAGCCCTTGAGGAAATGTCGAGGGGTGAGGGATTGGGAAAATGTCCATCTCCAACTTGTTTACGTTTGCCGAGGGAGCTCTCATAGCACCTCCTTACCTAGAGGCGAATTCAGAACCTACCCTCCTGTGAACGTAACATCGAACCGTGGATCCAAGCCCGCTTTCGCTACCTCGAAAGGTGGACGCCTCCCTCCGACCCCTCTTCTCGCTCCTACTGATTCCACCACTAGGTGGCAAGCTTGCTCAATGCAGGCTTTGAACGTGGTGGAAAAAAAAAATACAAGAAAAGGTTTTTCTTTTCCATGATAAAAAGGTAACAACAGGAAACCTTTTATAGATGCTTTCACGTTGCTTGTGTCAGTAAAACTGTGTGAGAAGAGAGCCTCTCTAACTGCCACCGTTAATCCGAGGCAGATGGACTTGGGCTAGCTGGCAGAAACTCAAGGAGCACAAACACCAAAATAATGAGGACGATATGGAATGAGTGGACATTTCAAACACCACGCAGACATCCATGATGTCTGTACGTATATTAGTAGTTTGATAAGGACTGAATTTAATGAGAAGAGCTGGGAGAGAAGAAGGTGAGGAATGTTAGTGCTCTTCTCTTTTCTTGTTGATCCAAGCCACAACGCCGTAATGATGTTCCCTTCGAACAAGGGATTGTTTCCATTCATTTACAAGGTTTGGAGTGGATCTAGCTAGGCCAGACATGCTCCTCTCGAGAAACAGGGAGCGCCCAAAAGTTCCCACCGGGCCAAGCCGAAACCAGAAATCTGGAGTGTAAACGCAGCAATCACATTGCTGACGAGGAAAAGGAAAGTTAGAGGAAGAGAATAAAGGCGGTGTTTAGTAGAAGCCATCTTTTCCAGTCCTGCTCTTGAAGAAAAGTCTCTCTTCGCTCCAGCCCACCACAAAGAAGCCATCATGGAGAAGATGTACGCTACTTGTTTTTTTCCAGAGGCCCCTGGGGGTCCGAAGATGGAGATTAAGGACGGCCCCCAGCGGGAGACAGTTTACCCTGGGTGTGGTGTTACAGAGCTGGGGCTTCGGGCCCTGTACTTTACATTATTTGATGTTGTCACATGGGGACAGGTCAACCTAAATGGACTATTGGAGTCATTGAACTGTCCCGCCTCCAGGCTGGACCACAGAGCCGTTAGAGAAGGGGTTTAGTGAGCAGCTGCTTTGGGGAACGTTCAATCTGTCCTCTCTTTATCACCGTGAGCCAGAGTGTGGTGGAATCCTCCTCTGGCCTTTCGGAGAATCTCGTTTCCATAGAGGTTTCTTGAGAGGAAGTTTATTATTACCTGTGATAATGCCCCCCCCCTTTTTGTGTGTTCTAAATGAATCAAGTTGAGAGCTGGATTTCTCATGTTGTGGCTGACACCCTCCAGAATTTTTCTAGCAGAAACTTTTCAGAAGTAAGATGTCGAAATCAACCCCTGTTCCTCTGGTCACGAGTGATCGATGAAAACCATTTCCAAGAAATATCGGCTATTCAGTTGTAACACGTTTTGATGGTAAACGATGCCAAATGAACCTGAGGCCATTACTGTTTGCTATGGGTTATTTATATCTGGCAGTCATATCATTTTTGAAAGAGTTCAGGAAAACCCACTCTTTATGAAACAGTTGATGAAGATATGTAATGAAGATACAGGCATAGCAAATATGTAATATGAACAAAAAAATCCTCCCAGAAAATAAACGGTTAGCAAAAAAAAAAAAAATTCTAAATAGCTTCAGTAACTGTGGCTAACCTGTAATTGTAACAGACTTAGTACAAAGGTGCAGAGGTCTCCAACTATCACATTACTGAAGTAATAACTCTTTACTATAACAAGCCTTGTCTTCTCCACTCATGCTGTTCAGTCAGTTGAAGGAATTTTGCATGGCATTCTCTGAAATGAATACTTCAATGCAAAAACCTCCCCTTTAGAAATGTCCTTTCATCTTCTAAAATAGCAGTTTGTCGATTGATAATTTTTCAATTACTGTTAAACTCTTATAAGCAGCTGTTCCAAGCACAGTTGGTTTACTTACAACCTTGACTATATTAGTCACACTCTCCCTCCTGGAAAATCTTTGATCTGGCCAAGAGCCCAAAGTGATGTCATCATCAGGCCACGGTTCCAAATATTTCAGGGGGAGAGAGGGGAAGGGAGGAGGGGAGGGGGGGAGGGGCGCCCCCTTGCTGTTAGTGGTGAGACATCCAACTGGCGGGGGACTCGCTCATTTCGTCACAGGGAGTCATGGAAAGTCTTCTGGTTGTCTTCCCACCCAGGGTCCCAGTCAGACAAGCTTACTCACAACACAGCGCGGGCCCTCTTCAAAGAGCTGAACGCCGAGCCAGCTCAACGCCGTTAAACACTGGCCTCAGATCAATAGAACAGGGAGCTCTTCCCAAAACAGAAACGTTTAAAAAGAGCCATAAGGAAGACAAAGACCTAAGCCGGTTACATTTCAAAAACTGATTCCAACTACATCCCACTCTCAACCCCCACAAATGAGTTGGGGCTTGTGTAATTCGATGTCTCTAAAGGCTCCCTGGGATATGAAGTCTGGAGTCCTGCTCTGATTTATGAATGGGACCACAAAAAGAAGGGTAAAGGTTGTCTTGAACGAGGTCAGGCACATTTCTTTTTCGTCTCTGGAAAAAATGTGCCTGCATCCGTCGCTTGCACTGTTATTGTCAGTCCCCGCGGGCGGCCTGTAGTAAGTCATCCACCGAGCATGCTCAAGGAGGTCAACCTCTGGTCCCGGGGAGGAAAGCAGTGCTTAAGAGGTGTTTCCAGATCCAACTTTGCTGCTGGTAAAAGTGCAGCGTCATGGACAACTGAAATGGGAAAGGGGGGTTTGTAGGAGGGGGGGTGTCTCTGTCTCCTGTAGGGTACGCTGGAGGTGGTAAGGCGGGGACAAGTATTTAAACATTTGACTCCCTTTCCTGTCGGCTTGCAGCTGGCAGGGGTCAACAACCCGCAGAGTTTTTACACCCAGCAGAGTTGAAAACACTCTCTGTTAGCGCGGTGCAGAGACCTTTGATCCAAAGCTTTAGTTGAACCAACTATTTGGAGGGTGACAACACAGACTCCAGGTGGAACACAGCACAATAGTCTTTAGGACCTCAACAAAGGACTAACGACAGCCTCAGCTGTCAGTTTACCTGATGCTGCCGGGCAGAGGAAACCACCAGGGAGCCCAGACTTCAGCCACGCTCTGTTACAGGCGGAAGAGCTTTTGTTCATTTTGCCTGAACTCAGCGTGAGCTTACGTTTACAAATGAAGACAGCTGCCATACATGTTCCTCATCCACTCCCCAGTTACTGTAGGCTGAGAGTAATGAGAAACAGACGTTCATTTTCGGTGGCACGTGTATCCACCGTGCAAGAGAATGGTGTGAAAACAAACTGGCGAATGGACTCGTTTTTTTGGGGGGGGGGGTTGGTGGGGGTGGAGGTGGGGGGGGTTATGCATTGTTCGCTTGTGTCAGAAACATTATGGTGTACAACAAAGCAATGAAATGTCATTCCTTTTTCCCCGTAGTTAACCTGACCGGTAAAACATCCAAACAAATCTTTAGACTTAAACTTTATAGTCTAGTCCTGAAAAACTTTGACATTGAGGGCTTCCATATCCAGGTGAGTGATTGAATACTTGGATGGGACCTCTGAAAAAGTTGACAATGGAGTGCTGGGCTTTAGCACTCGGAAGGTTTCATCTGATTCCTGGCGGTCTGTGTGTTGTTACAGGGCTTTGAGGCATGGCAAGGGTACAGCAAAGCAACTCTTAAGCCGTTTTCCTGACTGCAGAGAATGTTCCAGACCCTGAACTCTCCGGTCTTCGGTCAAACCGACCAGATCGGTGAGTTTCCCCTGATTTCACAGTGTAAATGTAGGCAGGGTGGATCGTTGGGAAGACAGAGCCACAGCAACAGATGCCATCATCACAATGCTTGCATATATGTCATGAGGTAGCGGATAGCACCGGTAAGCTACTTGAATGTATTGATAGCTTGGCTTACAGGTTCATGAACTCTTAGCAGCTCTTTACGTATGTTCATGTTGAAAGTGGTTTAAAGAGACAAACATCAAGATAAAGTGAGCATGCGTAGTTTTCTCAATGCCTCGGAAAATTTCAGTCTGGTTATTTATCATGGATTTGCAATGTCTTGCTCACTGAGCTTTGGCTCTTAAAGCGAGCCAGAAGGAGATGAACAACTTTTCAGTTGACAAACATTTCATATTGGACCTGTTTCCTTCTCATAGCGTCTAACGAACATGGACTCATCCATAATATGACATCAATCGCTTGGCCAGGAATCTTACCAGGGGCTGGATCAGACTCTCTGGCAGATAGTCAAGTTTAAAGAAGGAAAAATCAAATAAAAACGTTAGCGAGGGAGACAAGATAAAGTTAGGCTTTTGAAATGTAGAGAGCACGTCAACCCTCCCCTGTCTAGAAGAATGTTCTGGTCAACCTCAGCAGGAGATCCCTGATGGAGTAC
>CM059299.1:2907500-2957500 GCA_030340665.1 Neosalanx taihuensis | reverse complement strand
GAACATTGACGCTTCAACAGGTTCGCTGAGGTCAAGGGTCAATGCTTGTTGAGCTCTGGGGATCATTATGTGAAAACCTTCTTCCCTGCAATGGCTAGGGGTTAGAATATCAGAGCCAATGAAGTATGTCTGTTCTCCATGGCATACACTGGATTGTACACTTTAAAAACAGGGCATTTTGAGACTCAGCAATATGACAAAGCACACATGGTTATTGAGTGGAGTAGCCTACTAGTGTATATTGTTGCTGGACTCGTGGCTCGTGGGAAGATCCAAAATAAATGGTTGTGCTACTGTTTTGAGTGGAATCATTTTGCCATCATCGTCCAATACTCAATTTCCCATTACGAAGTCTGTCTTGGTAACTGTGTCAATATTTTCCACTGCTTTTAATTACACTTGAGGATGAGATGATTAGATGATACTGATGCTCAGCTGCAGATTTACAGCTGCAGTACAGGAAGCCTGGATGAATAGAAGAGAATCCTGGTGACTGTTCTAGTGATGTGTATAGACTCATGTCAGATGTCTCAGATATTTGTATCAATGTTCCAGTCATGGGTGAAGCAGACTGATTGAGTTGTGGCTCTTCTGTGACACAAGAAGATCTATAGGCTGCCACTAGGTGTCAGTGTAACTCTCTCTGACACGGTCAAGATGGAAAGTGACTCATTTGAGGTTGGTGGACAAAGGGTGGGGGTAGGGACAGAGATGCGATAGAGTTGCTAAATAATGCCTTCGCACATGATATCATTATAATTTCCCACCGCCCCCCCCCCCCCCCCCCGCCAGTTCTACTTCCCAGACCGCAATCCCCCCATCCCCTCCCCACTCCCCGCCACCCCCCCGATCCATGGAGCAGAACATTCTGACAGGCGAGCAGACGAGAGGAGGATATTTTTCCACTACCACATTTCACCTCGGGGCGTCCGCGTCTGGAAACACCATTTCTCCAAAGAGGTCATCTGTCGGAACAAGCAAGCGTTGGCCCGGCGCTGCGGCTGTGCCAGTGATCCTTGTCTGCAGTTTCACCTCTGGTGCTGCTGAAAACAGGCACGGAGCACATTCACCAGCATGACGTCAGAATGGACTCAGACGCCGGGCTTCATCTGAGTCTGCATTGGAAACTACGGTGTGCATGTCGGACATGGAGGTGAAGGCAAACAAAGAGAAGTGTTTAGATGGTTTTCATGAACGGAGGAATGTTGCTGAAGAAGGCTGGGCATGGGGAGGGGGGGGGGGGGATTATGTAAAAGTCCTGCGCGTTCCTCATTTTAATACCAGAAAATTGCAACTCTCTTCTTCTCTTCTCGAGTGGAATTCACTGACGTCAAAATGTGCAATTTGGGAATTGTGCACTCTTAAAGTGTGCTTGGATTTGCATTGAACAATTATGTCTTTGTCAATGCATGCAGATCATAATATACGGTATCCAAATCCAAAATGGAACACCCGGCCCAACGCAGAGGACCAGAGCCAAACACACTTCCAAACACACATAACATCGGACCTGATGTAACAACAGGGTAATCAAACCCAAGTACTCCTTACTGATACGAGAGTTTCTGCCAAACAGCTTTCGAAGCCTTTTGCCAGAATGTGATTCAGGGATTTTCAAGAATAGGCCCTGTGGGTTGCCATGTAGTCTGAGATCGCCAATCAACGAGGCCTGGAGGTTAATGAAGAAGGTTGTGTTGCCGTAGGTAGAACAGTTGATCCTAGTTCAACATGCTGCGTCATTTACAACAGCACACTATTGAGGTCCTGCTCACTGATGCTTGCAGTTGTTGAAACTTGCACGAAATCTTCAAATATTTGTGATGCATAAAGCATTTTGTCAAGTCATTTTTCCACAGCTGTAAGGCACAGAAACAGCCTATGCAAATAAGACTTCTGGCAAATTGAGGAATGAGCCAGAGGTTGATCATTCATATAATTTACATTTAGATCTAGTTAGATGCTTTATCCAAAGCAACTTCCAAGAGAGAGCTTTACAAAGGAGCATCGGTCGCTGATGTAAATACAAAATAGCAGCAAACATTGCGGGTAGTCAGGTTATGAAGCAAATCAAGCGAGTGCCAAAAGGAAGAACCACAAGAACATTCAGTTAACAAGTTACAATTAAACAACACGAACCTCAAAAAGTGCAAGAGTGTACCTGTAGGAAAGCAGGCAACAATGATAATAAGCGAGTACAAGAGTTTCAAATGGGTTACAACTGACCAACAAGAGCAACAAGTCCTTCAATAAGAGACATTGTGATCCATTGTGAACATCAAGTCCAGCAAATCATTCCTAAGTACTGCCGTACTCCCGGAACAATTGCCTCTTGAGGTGGTGAGACATTCAGTGTATCTGACGGAGGGTGGGGAGTTGATTCCACCATTGGGAGGGGGGGGGGGGTGAGGCTTGGCTGGCATTAAAAATGAATTTAGAACTTGCGCCGATGCTTGTGTCTACGGCTCCTGTGCCGTACCGTGTCTCTCAGCTGAGTTCAGAGGCGGTTGCGGATCGTACAGTTTACAAACAGATGACAGCGTCGTAAATTTGCATATTTCACCCAGTGGTTAAATTGTCAGGATGCAATAAATTCTCCGTTCTCCTGGAGGCTATGATTGGCAACGCGATGAATGAAGTGAATCTGGAGGGTGAAACACGTGTCTTCGACAAGCCAGAGATCCTCCTGGCTGGCCTCGTGTCTGTCTGTGGGAGAGCCTGCTGAGGTGCTGAACTCTCAGGCGTATCCTGACCTCTGGGGGACCACCGCTGTGAACAAATTCCCGGGGGGCTACGGCTCAGCTGGTTCCCCTTCCCCACATCGCTCTCCTCTCCTCATTCAACCGGTCAACACTTCCTCCTCTAATAACCCTGGTTACAAAGTGTTCCTGGGGGCTGTTTTTGTCCCACTCAGATAGTTCCAAACACAAAAACATTCCAGATGAACTGGGAGGGTTTCACCGTAGTCCTACTTTCACCCCTCTGTCGGTAATTTCAGGCCATTTTCGGAATGATTTGATGGTAACTGCTCCTCCAAGTATGCACAGGCAGGTCGTTTGCCTCCCCTTAATAAACCATGTGCTAACACTTTCCACCAGTCCTATCTAAGCTGTGGTTTTGGAAGATGGAATGGAATTATGTATCTAATGGTTCAAATGTACTATTTTGCACTTGTACTGTTAACTGGATATGCTGGACTTATCTACTTTTGTGAAATAATAAACCTGGGAATGGTTTGCATCTATTTTTTGCAGTCCCATGTATATTTTGGGACTTTTATATTTTTTATAAGTATTTGGATGCCACAGTTAGGTTGGTTTAATTGCAATTGTTGCAATGAATGTTGATTTCAGAATCTTTTTTGAGATTTGATTACTTTTTGGCAGAAAGAAAATGATGATAATTTTTCACTTGTTGTCGCATTGTACTTTTAAGAGAAAACCATTTGGCACAACAAAATGCCAACAATAAACATTTGATTTTGCCCCACTTATCCCACCATCTTCTGACAAACCACAGAGTATTGTTCACAAAGTTCCTTCTGGCTTTTTGTTCCCATCATTTTAATATTTATTTAATCATCTTCATCATCCCATTATGCTGAACTATATTAAACATTATCTTAATTACCAAGAAACTATGATATATGTGAACCTGGGTGTTTTTGTTTTCATTAATTGGACAACCAATGATGTCACTTCCTCTTAAGAACCAGCAAAGTAAATAATTGCATCTCAATTCAAGTGAGAAAACTGTCCAATTAGAATTTAACAGCAAACTTTTATGGGAGTATGATAGTTATAAGATTGAGTGGTAAAATATGTCATGTATAGCAATTTACATAAACTTTATATTGAACCACTTCATACGAGTCTAATTTCATAGAGAGAGACATTGGAACTTTATATTACTGGAGACACAGATACTATCTTCCGCTTCCTCCTCTAGCAGTCAAAAGATGTAAGATCATGATCAAATCAGACTGTTCTGGAGAGATACTGGAAAGAAAGAGAGAGAGCTGCTGTTACTGGAGAGAGCTCTCTGGAAACAGAGAGAGCTGCTGTTACTGGAGAGAGCTCTCTGGAAAGAGAGAGAGCTGCTGTTACTGGAGAGAGCTCTCTGGAAAGAGAGAGAGCTGCTGTTACTGGAGAGAGCTCTCTGGAAAGAGAGAGAGCTGCTGTTACTGGAGAGAGCTCTCTGGAAAGAGAGAGAGCTGCTGTTACTGGAGAGAGCTCTCTGGAAAGAGAGAGAGCTGCTGTTACTGGAGAGAGCTCTCTGGAAAGAGAGAGAGAGCTGCTGTTACTGGAGAGAGCTCTCTGGAAAGAGAGAGAGAGCTGCTGTTACTGGAGAGAGCTCTCTGGAAAGAGAGAGAGAGCTGCTGTTACTGGAGAGAGCTCTCTGGAAAGAGAGAGAGAGCTGCTGTTACTGGAGAGAGCTCTCTGGAAAGAGAGAGAGAGCTGCTGTTACTGGAGAGAGCTCTCTGGAAAGAGAGAGAGAGCTGCTGTTACTGGAGAGAGCTCTCTGGAAAGAGAGAGAGAGCTGATGTTACTGGAGAGAGCTCTCTGGAAAGAGAGAGAGAGCTGCTGTTACTGGAGAGAGCTCTCTGGAAAGAGAGAGAGCTGCTGTTACTGGAGAGAGCTCTCTGGAAAGAGAGAGAACTGCTGTTACTGGAGAGAGCTCTCTGGAAAGAGAGAGAGAGCTGCTGTTACTGGAGAGAGCTCTCTGGAAAGAGAGAGAGAGCTGCTGTTACTGGAGAGAGCTCTCTGGAAAGAGAGAGAGAGAGCTGCTGTTACTGGAGAGAGCTCTATGGAAAGAGAGAGAACTGCTGTTACTGGAGAGAGCTCTCTGGAAAGAGAGAGAGAGCTGCTGTCACTGGAGAGAGCTCTCTGGAAAGAGAGAGAGAGCTGCTGTCACTGGAGAGAGCTCTATGGAAAGAGAGAGAGAGCTGCTGTTACTGGAGAGAGCTCTATGGAAAGAGAGAGAACTGCTGTTACTGGAGAGAGCTCTATGGAAAGAGAGAGAGCTGCTGTTACTGGAGAGAGCTCTCTGGAAAGAGAGAGAGAGAGCTGCTGTTACTGGAGAGAGCTCTATGGAAAGAGAGAGAGAGCTGCTGTCACTGGAGAGAGCTCTCTGGAAAGAGAGAGAGAGCTGCTGTCACTGGAGAGAGCTCTATGGAAAGGCTCTGTAGACAGAAGCTGAACATTAGATCTATCGGCTGTCAGGATCACTCCCAATAATCTGCACAGGAGTGCAAAACCACCATTGTTTTCTTTGTTTCAGGGGTAGAGCTCTGTGGCTTGAACTATTGAAGGATCCTCTATCATCATTAGAAGGGCCTGATTTCACAATGAATTGAAGTCACATCAATTACATATTCAACATTGAAGTCATTCCTCCCTTTAAGAATAAAACAGAAGATTGTCTATTTAACTTTTTTTGGCTTCTTTGCCCAGAGGGAATTGTGCAGTTGTTCGTATGGATGTAATGTCCAGATGGCTAAATCCCTTCCATTGTTATTGTACTGCAAGATTAACGATGAGTGGGTTCATCTACAGAAACATTGCGTTATTTTGCTCCTTGTGAAATGCATTCACTGTATACTTGTCTCCAGAATTGTTTGTCCATGGTATTTACAGAATTGGTTTCCTTTTTAATCTTATTTTGACAACAGTTCACAATGGGAATTGTTCCGCTTTTAGAAAAGATCTAAATTGTTAGTATTATCACCAATAAAACCCTTAATTCTGTAGGGTTAGATAGGGAGGGAAAGCAAAACGAAACAGAAGGTTTTAGTCCACTGAATCTTACATATGACAAATAAACAGCTATGAAATAAGGATATGGGGATAATTACATCGAATCAAGAGGAACTGATGTGCAAAAATCTCTTGTTTCCCTGTGGGATCCGAGGTCACTCACGGACATGTATATAGAGTACATACTGTGTGCAAACATTCTGCATATGTGTGGCTCATTGACGCAGCCACCAGCATAAACAACAATAAACCATTGCTCCACACCCGATCTGTTCCAAGAACCACACACTCTGTCCCTTGATGTCGTCCATTCCCCATTCAGAGTCCACATGTGGATACCGCATAATGGGTTCCACCAAGCGAATCATGCGATCTCTATGATGCTTATTTTTCACATCGCTCTTGTCCAGCGGGGCAGTCCATTTTTCACGTTGGGCAGATCAGTAGCCATTATGTGGATGGATGTTTATTACACACAATGTGTTTGTGCGCTGGTGTGCTGGTGAAAGCATGTGCGCCCCACCTGCCAGCCCACTGCACGTGTATCCCCTGTTCCACCACTTAGCGTTACGCCAAGACGCTCCGGACTTTGATCCGCTCTACTGTACCTAGGTTCCCCTGTGACCTTGGAGGCGTCCTCGAACACTCTGGCTGTGGACCACCTGTCGAGCTACAAAGGATCCTGTTGAGACACCTCTGCTGCTGTCTAAGCATATTGCACACAGGCCTTGGCCTTGAAGGTACGGCCATGGTCTTTGAGATTAAGACACCTTTTCACAATCAAAAAGCATCGAGTGCTCACCTGTCAAGCCTGGCCACGGACATCTGCTCGGTCTTTTGATCTAGCCGTTTACAAAGCCTCTTGTCTTCAGTAATGGATGCATGCCAGTGAAATATGCAAGCCTCCAAGAATCACCACAGACAGGGCTTACTGTGGGACAAGCAGGTTTAACTGTTTGCAAATGGGCGCCAATTCGAGGAGGACGGTGAATTTCTACGCGTTGACAGTTACTGCACCTCTTCAGTGACACCCTAAGACATTTGGCTGCAGTACTTTGTAAATCATGACGAAGGAAGCAGTACTATTCAATCTTAAGGTTTATCCTTTTGTCAGTGGACTGGCCGGCGTGGTGTACCTTTATAAGTTAGCCAACAATTGTGATTCTGATTCTGGAACAGGAAACTTTGTCTCTGACTCATAGAAGAAAAACAGTCTAGACCACTGACATACCATGGATGATGGCAGAAGCATATGGAAAAAGAAATGGCCATATCCTCCACGATGGCGTCATTATATTTATTAAGTGGTCTAATATTGAAGGCTGGTAGTATGTGACATGGTTCATGTCGTTTGACAGCATGAGGAAATGAAGGAGCCATTTTTGATAATGACTCCTAGCATGACTGGGTGGCTTGTGTTAACACCACTTCCAATTATATGTAAATAACTACCATTCGTTTTGAGTAACTATGTTGCACACGAAAGGAAAGGAGACTAAGAAGCTGTGGTGAAGGAAATTCAAATGACTCATGCACATTTAAATAGTAAAAATGTATATACTATACAGTACATTGGAGCAGTTTTTCAGTGGTAGCTTGGCAACAGTAATTCCCAACTTCCTCACAGCCATTATTATCACTGGATTTCACACTTTTCAACACCCACGTAACATGCAGATGAATTTCCTTGCCTCTAACTTCTCTTCTGCTTGACATATTTGGCCCAAAAGTATCTGAGAATGATTCCATGGGGGATTCTCCAGCTCCAGTAATTGGTCTGCGGGTTAAATTATGAAAAATAAAATAAAAAAGGCTGTACATCAACAAATCTTTGTTCCTGGAATTACATGCAGGAGTTCATGTTAGTCCACAGCATGCTCTGGTGTCTCCCTCAGAGCCCCACAGATCTAACTTCCTCACGGTCTTCCTTTCATATCAGCAGATGGGAATGGATCAGGTACACAGCATATCCATTTCCCTGTTAACACACAGATTAACTGAGGGTCAAATATAAAGCAAAGTGATCTCTTCAGTGTGGCAACGTAAAGTACAGTATATTTTAAATACAAAGCGGCTTCCAGAGCAAAACTAACAAAAATAATGATACATACAATTCAGAATGGAAATGAACTATTACCTTAAGTAAATAAAACAATTCATAGACACACTTTACAATACAGCAGTACTCATACATACAACTTTTACCTGAGCTGATTTTGACCACAGCTGATTTGAGTAGCTACTGGCTGGAGACACCAATGGCTGGACTGAGCAGAATGACTGATGGTGGAAAGTTCAACACAACTCTTAATGAGAGGGCTGAGAAACAAGTGTCCCTTTTTACACTTGGATGAGATCCCTGCTACATACAAGACTCAACATAATTCACTCCACGAACTTGTTGACTGCAGCATTTTGGTTGTGTGACCATATTTAAACCTGTAAAATGACTGTATTTTGCAGCTTGAACCACAGCTTTAAGGTGATATGTCTGTCAGCATTCATGTGTCAGATGGAACGTTTACGTCGTAATATTTTGCAGTTAACTGCTGAGAACACTTCGGGGTTTCTTATACTGATCTCCTTACATCCTAAATCTGTCACAGTGTGTGTGTGTGTGTGTGTGTGTGTGTGTGTGTGTGTGTGTGTGTGTGTGTGTGTGTGTGTGTGTGTGTGTGTGTGTGTGGAAGGGGGGCGGACAGACAGAGGGGCAGCTAAGAAACAACACAAGGAAACACTGGGGCAGGGAAAAACAGAACAATGGGGTCACGGTCATGGCTGTGACAGTCTGTGTTGGATAGCATTATCTTAACACCGCACTGCATTATCTGACTGGCACCCGTACCGCATTATCTACACTTCTGGGGATTGTGGCGAGGTAATGGAAACTGGTCTAATATTAAAGGGAATGCCGAAATCAAGAGAACCTATCCAAGAAAAAGAAAAACACTTTACCATGAGGGAACTATTACACTTTATGTGTTTGTTTACATAATTTCAAGAAAGGAACAAAAAAAATTGAAACCCACATTAGCCTGCTTGTTAAACACAGATAATCAGTTGCTTTTTTGCAGATAGTACAACTCAAATTCAACCACAGTGCCTTGAGCCATCATCATGGTTTGTATTGATGAGGTCATTCTGTTAAAGGTGTTCTGTCACGCTCTCTTCAAGCCACAGGCTTGGTCTGGTCTGTAGTTTGTTTCAAGTGCTAATTCAATAAATAAATGCTAATGTCTGTGGTTTATCAGTTGCCTCTGATAATGCATGTCATAAAGCAATGTGTGGAAATATTTAGCTACCATCAAATTAGCTTGAGGATAATCCATACACATTGAACAGGAAATACTGCAGTAATAATGTATATTGATTCACGAACGCCATTTTTATCCACTTTAGCCAATTTACAATCCTTGGCACAAATCAAATGACACCAATGTGTGTTTAACCAAAGCAGAAAAAGCTCAGCTCATATTGCCCACTATTACTTCATAGTCAGAATCAGGGAGAACATTCTTGCGATTAAACAGCAAGAATTTGGCAACATTGAGCTATTTATTACCTCCGCTGAAAAAGCGAATGTTTCCGTTTGTAACAGCTAGTAAATCAGAGTGTTCTTTGTTAGGTTCTGGAGAATGAACTGGAAACAGATTGTTCACCTTCTTCAGTTCTTGCACAACGTTGGGTTTTGTTTGTGTTAGCTACTGCTCTGACATGATTCAACCAATACACCATTTGTATTTGGATGCCAAGAATCTCAACTTTCATGCAAGGCATTAAATATATGCCATAGGGGCGATTTATTACACACAGTACCATGTCAAGGGCAGTGCAGACAACTTGCTGACAGTCAACAGCGGTTTTGGTTCATGCAGTCCTTGGTCTTCTGGCTACATAAGGCAAGGAAAACAGAACCCGATGAAGGCAAAGTAGACACACATTTTGTTGTCCTTTCAGAAAATGAAAACCTTCTTACTGCGTTGAACATGATCTTATCACAATTCCCTAACTGTAACTGGTCAGTCATGTTCATCTTTAAACTGCCAGAATCTACACACCATCTACTTTTCTCGTCGTTTTGTCCAGAGTGTCCCAGATTGTTCAGACATGTCTCAAGACCCAGTAGATATTTGAGATACAAGACATATTTCCGACATCTGGAATCCATGAAAAGGACCGAGTGTGAGAGGACCTACCATATGAAATATACACTGTTATTTTGTCTCTCCCATTTTTTTATATGCATATTAAAACAACATGGTTGAGTTATGCCTGAAATTGTAACGTTTGGGGATTAAATGCATATATACCCTTAAAGGGAAGTCATTGGTGGACAGTGCACTACTCAGGTGCTGTCAATGTAACAAAACAAAAAACTTGAGTTGGAGCTATCATTTCAAATATAAAAAAACTGACATCTCATCTGTAAACACTTTCTGTGCTTTGGAAAACAGCTTGGTTTCACTATGAAAGAATGTACTCATTTTCCTTCCCTCTTCCTCATATACTGACTTGCAGCATAAGAACCTTGCCCATTGGAGAATTAGACTAAAATGTACTCTACTCCAGTGTGAAATACTGAACAAATTGAGGGTAAAATTAATTGACGTGTGCCAGCATACCGCCTTTGAAGTCAATGAGTACCTACGGCTATGGGGTCAATAGAGACACTAACGCACATTAAATCTGACATGACGGCTCTGATACTGACAGATGTGGCACCTTAATCTGTGGAGGGAAAATAAGATGTCTGCCCACTGATTAACACCTGAGTCATCGAGATACTGTACAGCGACTGGATACCCTGAAGGAAAACTTATCTGGGTGATGAATATATCTTAGGCTTGAACTTTTCTTTTTTTTGCATTCCAGTACTGGAGGTTGCTGAGTATCACCTGGGTTCCGGGGGGCACAGATCAGTAGGGGGTGACACATCCTCTGCATCACACTGTGCAGTCAGACTGATTTATTAAGAAATATTTACAGGGAGAATATTTACCAAACAAAATTCCAATCCATCTTTCAAGCCAAGATTCCTAACTCAGTGCTTGGACTCTCAACTAAATTAATATATTTTGTTTGTTTGTTTCAGAAAGCATAAATGGTATTTTTGTGAATCGATGCCCTTCTTGTAAATCATCTCAAGGCATTTTAAGAGAAGGAAAAATTGGCATTTTAAGCCATAAATGTAAATGTTTTAAAAAGTTTAACTGGTTTCGTTTTATAAACATACAAGCTCTGGCAAGCAATGAAGTTGTAAGGCTTCCCACTAGGCGTATGGACATTTTCAACTTCAAGTACCTTGTTATGAAAAGATCGGGGGAGGAGATTAAGTCCTTCTATGGATTCTAGAAGTTGGTAAGGTATTTTACTGGGAGTTCAGCATCCAGATCTCTAAAGACCCAGATGTGTGTTTAAAACCTCACTGGGAATTCCTCTGAAGCCAGTGTGTTTGTACTAAAAGAAAACCATACAGACTACTGTGTCAGACCACCCTCACTCATTGTTCAACTATTCCTAGATATATTTTTTGCAGAAACCTCTGAGCTTTGTCACGTGGTACATTTGCAACATGATTAGGGTGACATGACAGGTTAGATGGTGTTAAATCCTGTATGGATAGTAGCCAGTCCCTATCGCATACATAATGAATGACATGCAAACCAAAATCCCAGTCGACAGCGAGATGTAAGGAAGAGTGCAGCATGAGCAGCTGTAAATGCAGCGTAAACATGACAGATGGCCTGCAAATGGGATCTGGGCTCCTTATCAACACCATGTTCTCCTCCCTCTCCTGTCTTACCTGGGTCCGCATCAAAAGAGTGGGTGTGGCAGTGTAACTTGGCTCTCTCAACAGGTTCTGGGTGTCCTCTCTGACATCTACTGCGCTGATTAACTGCTGTGTCAATGTCATTACCATTAACATTACACAGCTCTGTCCAACACCTTGTTTCTGTTGTGCAGATACAGCCTGAAGCACTGTTTTGGAGGGACAGATGAAAAACACAAACAGCAGTGTAGGAACACGAGATGAGCTTTAAACTGAACATAACATTTAATTTTACAAATGAGCTTACTCCAGTAAAAGCCATAATAAACAGGGTCATGGACAAGCTTACTATTGCAACATTTTATTTTTTCGCAATTCTTGTGTCCTTGTTGAGAAATGTCCTTGTTGTTTAAGTTTCCATAAAAATGAAACATTTTAAAAGTAAAAAAAAAAAAAGTTACATTTACACTGTTTGAAATTTTGTACATTAAAAAGGTAAAATAGTTCATTGGTAAAATACAACTTAATTTTAGTATTGCACTCATTCGTGTTTTTCACGTATTTATTGTTGATGGGGGTAAAGTAATGTTGAAACTATCCTTTAACCATCATACCTTCATCATCATCCTTTTTGTGTGTCAGTCTGCATAAGCTGGAATGGTAATGAGGATCGTCAATCATGTGGTCCTTGGCAGTGGGTAAGGTGTTTCTGGAGTGATGATGGGGCAGTGGCCCAGTACACAGTGTCAATGCCAGTCAATCCCAAACCACCCATCACTCCCATGGTGGAAACTCTATTCTACTCAACTGCTAACAGCTTCCCATAAAAGTATAATTCCCTAGATCCTATTCTTATTCTGGAAATTTGTTGACTTCAGTTAATGCATATTTATTGGGTGGGTACTCTTGACTCAAGTGTTTTTGTCAGATACTTTTGTTTAATGTGGAACATGATCCATTCTGACTTTCACAACTTTCTTCACAATTAGTTTTTATTTTCCTGTCCATCGCCTAATATCCATGATAGACTTTTACTGGGCCATGCGGCTGGGACAGCTTGCAGTTGTGGAATGAAAGGGACTAAACTCCAACAGCTGAAAGAAGGATTTATGTATATGTGAAGATCCCTTTCTCATCTCTTCTCACTGTTACACAGAGCATAGCACATTTAATACGTACGATTCCAACAAACTATCCTTTGCACATCCACCATTCCACAAACTCCTGTCATATGGAGCTAACGGATTCTGACTTGACAAAGCTGGCTCTGTAGAAGAAGCGTCCTGAAGCTGGGAGAGATGTCCAGACTTATCCTAAACTCGGGTGGAAGTCATCAAACAGCAGATTTAGGAAAATTAAAACATAATTTAGAATGTCCTCTCCTCCCTCCCTTAAATGTTTATGACCCTTCAGATGCTTTTCCAGGATTCTCAGAAGTTTAATCTGGATTTACTTCTAAAACAACAGTAATAGTTCTACCCCTTGTTCTTTCCTGACTGTCAATGTGGGATGGGGGGCTGAGATTAGAAAATAAACTGAACATGAATCATCTATACTTATTATTTATTATTATTGTTTATGTCACTATCATGCAATCAATAGCATATTGCTATACACTTGTAGAAGAAGCTTAATGCTGGGCCAGCACCTTCATAGCCAAGGCAGTTCTTCTTCAAGCCTGTAGAGGGCTTTTTGAGTAAATTGGGTACTATGTGACTAAGAAACACAAGAAAGAAACACAAATAGAACTGACATAGTCTGTTTGAATGTCCTTATGCTGAACAGAGTTCACTGGTAAATCAGGTGATTATCTCTCACCTGAATCCTTCTAATTTAAACGGCACTTACAGTTGGCCCATTGCAAATGAACATTTTAAAATCGTAAAAAGTTTGTAAACCCTGTTCAATGCTGGATAAGGATAATGCTGGATCTGGATAAAAGTGTCTGCCACATGACTAAATACAATCTACAAGGACCCATGTTACTTGATCCTTACCTCTCTCTGAAGTGAAAACCTTTTTAAGATACATCCCTTTCTTTTGTAATGGGGTGATTTAGTGTCTTTCCACAGCAGACACAATATCACGCACTTGGAGCCAAAAAGGCTGTAGTAAAACAGCTAAATCTTCCATTAGCCCTAATGGAGCTGATCAGCTCACTCAAAATATAATAAATGAATGGAAAAAAACAATAGTATTAAACAGAGACAAGTATTCCCATAAAAGACTAATTCCCTAAAACAGTCTTTTTCTGCTATTTGGTCTAAGCCTACTTAAATTCAAATATATTTGTGGGTATTCTGGACAGATTAAATTTTTTTGTTTTGTTTCCTAAGACCCCACATTCTCCATCACTCCTGAAACTTGAAAATAACTGGAGTTGAAAACTTCTGAAGTGTGGTGAAATTAAATCCCTGTGTTATGATTTATGATAATTTGCTATATAACATGTGACGCTTGTCTAAAAGTTTGTTCAACTATGTATTACTGTGTTCCGGCTTTGAAGTTATGGCCTCCATCTCAGGTTTAAGTGTTGTTTAAAGGTCATCTACCTCTACAAGATGTGTCCTTGAGGCATTTATAGTTGTTCCTTGAGGGTAGCTGAGTGCTTGCTAACGAAGCAAATTATCTGGAAAGTCCAGTTATATTTTCCATTTGATGGATACTGTACTGTGTACCGTTTTCTCATCATAGAAGTCATCACGCTTCGTTAAAACAGTAAAGTAAATCCATTTTCACAGGCCTAGGATTTAAAAGACCTCAGAATGGTCGTGAAACACAGAAAACTAGCTGTACATGAAAGGGCTTCAAAGTAATGTGGTGTAGCGATTCCTCTTAGCCTTGATAATGAAGGAGGAAGGTGTGCTTTAATGTGTTTTTTTTTTCTTCTTCTTCATGGATTAAAACATTGTGCGTTCGTTGTTCTGTGGAAATTTTCCCCATTTGCTTGTCTTTGATCATCTTAGAGGCAGTGAAGCTGTGTCTGACAAAGGGAAGTAAACCTTGATGGACCATGTGGACTGAGCTGAGGACTTTTCCAAAGCATGACCGTAGAAATGTACAAACCACATGGACAGTTCACACAAAGGAAAAGCCAAACAGGACTTCTACTCATTATAAAATGTAACCTAAAGCTGGGTTTAATACAAACCATAATTACTGTACAAAGGAAAAAACAAGCACCTGGATAACATTGAACCATCCTGTCCTGAAGGATCCGTTTGGCTGACAAAGGAATGATTGAGGCAAGAAGATGAAGAAAACAGATTGAAAACATATTTCAGATGTAGTTTGGAAAAGTCTTCATCTTCCCATAATTTCCTGTATGGTAGAGTAATTATCCACAGGAAATGCTTAACATTTGGAATGCCTTTGGCACAGTTTTCTTATTGAATTTGTCTGCACTCTGCTATAATAAAAATTTAAAATGTATTTAATGAATCATTCTTACCATCATTTTGATTATATCATTATCAGTAAATATCTGGACTGTCTGCTTGAAGACGTGCATTTGAGCAGACAAATCATTTTTCTGGAATGTCAATGATGGAGGAAAGTGTCTTTACCCAGATGTTCCATGTAGACCATACCCCTTCCACCTTTCCCTGGTAAAGAAGTATGAAGCAGATGTTTCTTCTACAAACACCAACATGTTTTTTTCTTTCTAGTAATAGTAGAGGTGAGTAACAAAACATTTCAATCAAGAAGAGTGTTGACTTGAACATGATGATCATGCAGTGACAGATACTGTTTGGATCATATTTCAAGTGAAGTGATATAAACACTTAACATGAACTGTATGGACATGGACAAACACACACACACGCACACGCCCTTGATGTACATCTTGCTTGAATATGCAGTCCTGGAGCTTTGATCCTCCTTCTTGATGTATCGAATACAGATTTATAGGAAAAGTTATAACCGTTATTAACAGTATCCAAGACTGCTTTTTTGACAGCCAGCTGTGGGTGTGGGTGGGAAGGAACAAATTGTTCTATCCTGACAACTGATCCATTCACGTGTACCTAGAAGATAGCCTATTTATTTTCTGTTACATAATCTTGTTGTCTTTTCCTTTCTCATCTCTGGCATGGCTGCATGTGGAATGTTTCTGCTGAGTCTTTGTGATGGACAGATGCTGAACTGCTGACTGAAACAGGAGAGAAGGAAGTCTGCTCACATACTTCCCTCAAATACAAATACTGCTTAGGTCTTCCAAGTTGCCGTGAACTTGTGAACTGACCTACTCCACAGTTGTCTAGACAGGCAGGAAACAGACACGTTAGAATTGCCTTCTAAAGGTGATCACCTGTTTGTGGGGTATACTGGATCAACCACCTTACAGGTTTTCCTGACTTGTACATATATGGAATATCGAAAATGAGTTGGAATATATCGAAATGAGTTTCCTCCGCAGGGTGGCTGGGCGCTCCCTTAGAGATAGGGTGAGGAGCTCGGTCACTCGGGAGGAGCTCGGAGTAGAACCGCTACTCCTCCACGTCGAGAGGAGCCAGTTGAGGTGGCTCGGGCATCTGTTTAGGATGCCTCCTGGACGCCTCCCCCGGGAGGTGTTCCAGGCATGTCCCGCCTGGGAGGCGGCCCCGGGGAAGACCTAGGACACGCTGGAGGGACTATGTCTCTCGGCTGGCCTGGGAACGCCTCGGGATCCCCCCGGAGGAGCTGGAGGAGGTGTGTGCGGTGAGGGAAGTCTGGGCTTCCCTGCTCAGACTGCTGCCCCCGCGACCCGGCCCCGGATAAGCGGAAGATAATGGATGGATGGATATATGGAATGTCCTACATGTTGCATGTCTAGATAGAGTGGTCAGGAAAGTTCCACCTTATGGAAATGTGTCATGTTCCACAGAGGGACATACAGCTTGATGTGTCAAACTTACCAGACCAAACTCAAACAGAAGTTTCCAGAGACTTATGTATTCCCATTACAGGTATTTCAATATGATTTGTTGTGAATAATCAAAGGCACTTCATATTAATGTTTGTTGAGGGACTGCTGAGGAAGACAATGAGTTATGCGCTTGAATCCAAACAAAAGTAGAGTCATATAACACCTTGGTTTGTGACTCCCTCCATATTTTTAGAGTCTGTCACTTTGGCAAGGACTCCTTTTCACCACATGTGGTCTGAATTACTCAGCTGGCAAGACGTCCACACCAAAACTCTTCTTCTTATTTAAGCTGCAGAGCAGACCTTTGCTCATTTACTGATCTTCTGGGGAAAATCTGTGTCCTGTTAGGCAGTAAAATGACCTAGAATCCGAACCTGATTACTTTGACTGCCTGATAACGATCCATACCGTAACAAGTTGGTCACTTGTTGAAAAACTCTAAGTGTGAACTTTCATTTTGTTTCATTCACATCGTGAATCAGGAACAAGGACCATCAATGTAATTTCTATTGTCAATAACATGACAATGTGTGTTGTTGGAGTAATGTCAAGGCAGAATCCATTTTTCACAGCAACTGCTATTCGAGAGATCCATTATTGTGGGATTTCTTACTGAGCTCAATATAAGTTTATGGTGTTTGTCCAACACCTCCCATTTTTAAACTGATATTAGGGAGTAATTGTGTGTGTGGTCAAATTGCAAGGAAAAACACTTATGTAGCTATTATACCTTCCCAGACACAATTTCAAGTGTGTCTCATGGATTATCATGTGCCCCGTACTTTTAAACAGGTAACATGGTTTTTGGAGTTTGTTGTGAACGTTTTGTTGCCATGGAAAGTCGACTTTTATTGAGGTTGTTCCGCAAAAGGGCACAGGGATAGAACGGTTTTGTGGTGGGATTTATGTCTCAGTTCATGTGGAACTTGAATCCTGCTGTTCAAAACTGATCCAAGTCTTCCGTCACTGCAGTAGCACCATACTGTGTGCATTTCACTGAACAGTGGTGTCACATTCATACAAGCACTGTGCCGTATGTGACAACAAGTTGCATCCGCAATAAGAAACAAGCTCAGTCACAGTTTGCTACACGGTGACATTTCTCATCTTAACTTGATAAAGCTTTTTTTTTTTTAGGAGAGATCGTTCAAACTGTCTCTTGAGAATATATGACTTGCTAATGAAACAACAAACGATAAAAACGTGAAACAAACCAGCTGTTGTTCCCCTGAATCTGAGAGAAAGGAAAGGGATTTTCAGTTTTAACTTCATGATGAATGTGTTTCATTTGGGGGTGCAATTAATGTAGGTGGTCCCTTGTGTGTAAACCTCATAAATGTAAATGACATAAAAACAACAGATATTAAATGACGCCTCGAAGATTCTATTTGGATATATAGCCACATCACATGTAGATTTAAAACGTATTAACAAGGAAAACTTTTTCCAAACCCCCAATGGAATTTGTCATGGAAACAAACTAGCCGACTGTAGAAAAGAGTCATCATCTGGTGATTCCAGATCCCTGTTTAAAGGTTCCTAACTTCACCGCAGTCTGAACAACTAGAGAAAGGAAATCCTGTCTAGGAACTCGAGAACCGTTCTGCTACCTTCCCACAAAGTCAGTTGATTTTTTCTATTCTTGATTCCTGATGTGGCTAGTTACTTATTGCTTCCTATTAGGGGGCTCGTATTTAATTTGATTATTTTTACGAAATATGTTGTCAGTCTCCGAGCTGGAATGTGATGTTTCCCAAAACTTCCGTCGCCTCTTCACATTTATTACTTTTACATTTATTCATTTAGCAGACACTTCTATTCAAAGCGACTTACAGCAAGTAGGGGACATTCTCCCTGAGGCAAGTAGGGTGAAGTGCCTTGCCCAAGGACTCAACGTCATGTAGCCACAGCCAGGAATTGAACTCAATACCTTCAGATCTTTTATTTTATAGTTGATACACTGCCAGATAGTGCCAGTACGATGCTCTTAATGATTGAACAGTTGATGATGGTTGCTAATTTCCTGAACGATCATGAGTTAAGATTATCTAATATCAACCACTCTCATTGATAGAAAAGACCATGATGATTCAATGCTTTCTGCGGAGGCTACCAAATCAACCCAACTCAACTGTATGTCATACCATCTTGCACCCTTCCCAATGAACACAGCATACATAAAAGGTTTAACCTGAGGAATGTTGTCTGTTGTCTGTGTTCCAACACCTTGGAACACAGACAATTAATTCCACTCAAGGTAAATAGTCCCGGAGCGCTGTTAGACACCTTGTCAGACAAGTCATCCAAAAACGTCACTCATGTTGTCACTCTTTCAGATCATACTGAGCAACTTTGGCTTTGTGAGGAAAGGTCTTTTTGTACAAATGATGCATCTTACCTGTTGCATCAACAAATCCCTGCAGGCCTGTTCACAAGCCAGAGGACTTAGCAAGGCATCTGTCTCCGGAACATTCTTTTTTACAAACCCTTTGACACCTCACGCAGATGTCTGGACTTTAAATCAATTAGACGCGTTTGCTAGTAAACGCTGAATGTAGAAATAATCTCGCCGTAAACCGTGCCTTGTTGGATTAATTGGATATGACAAAAGCAATTAATTAAAAGTGTCTCCAGACTTTCTAAAAGATACTTTTTAATGGTGGTGACGATGAAGTGGTGAAACCTGTCGTAATTCTTGGATTGGACTATGACTAAGAGATACCAGAGAAATCCCATGACCGAGCTCTGCAAACAATCTCTCAAAGAAGTCTGGTGGTGAGCATATGTTGTGAGGGCATTTGGCAAACCTGCAGTCAAATTGTTCCTTTAAAACAAATTGTGAAATCCAGTGTTAGTCCCAATCCAAACCATGACGACAGCCGTTTCTTAACCCATGCCCTTTGTGAGCTTTGTTCAAACAAACCCTGGTCTCAAGGCTTAGTGGTACGGCACATTTGTGCTTAATGACTTCCGGAGTTAGTTTAATACATGGTCTACCATGAGCTGCTAAATAGAATATCAGTCATCTATTCACAAAGCTTGTTCAGGTCCCTATACAAGGTTTAACAGTTATGAGCCTGAATCGTTTTTTAATCGACAGGATAACACTCATTTAGCACACAAGACTGTTGAGAGAATTTGAAAGGAGAAGCTTCATATTTTGTTTGAACTCTTTTGAGCAATGCCTCCATGTGATCAACTGCCTGATGCACTGATTGATTGAGCAACAGAGAGCAGGGTCAGTTCAAGTTGGGTTGGGTCGCAGTTCGGGCCAAATGTTTTGTCGCTGGTTGCAATCCTACCTGACAAATTCCTTATTCCTCTTTCACCGGTCACCAAACATGGGTGAAGTCACGTCTCACCTGTGTTTTACCCCTGGTTCATTAGGTTGGTACTGCTTGGCCGTGGTCTGATCACTTGGAAAGAACAGGCAGTGTGCTGGGGATGTGGGATTGTGAAGTGAAGGAGGATGTGTGTGTGTGTGTTGGGTGGAGGGGGGGGGATTTCCTTTTCTCAGAGAAGCCATTCATTATAGAAGTAAACGTTTCCACTGACATCATGTCCACTTTCAGCGCAGTAAGCGTGAAGTCTGAGGATCTGCTCCTGTTCCATGGCCCAGAGATCTGCTCCCGTTCCATGGCCCAGAGATCTGCTCCCGTTCCATGGCCCAGAGATCTGCTCCCGTTCCATGGCCCAGAGATCTGCTCCCGTTCCATGGCCCAGAGATCTGCTCCCGTTCCATGGCCCAGAGATCTGCTCCCGTTCCATGGCCCAGAGATCTGCTCCCGTTCCATGGCCCAGAGATCTGCTCCCGTTCCATGGCCCAGAGATCTGCTCCCGTTCCATGGCCCAGAGATCTGCTCTGATCACGACAACTTCTGGCCTCAATGAGAACCAGCTGTAAGTTGTGGGTACCTTGCAGAGAGCCGCACTACCTTGCCTACTTGTTCCCAGAATTACACTTTGCCAAGACTGCTTGTATGATTTGTGTAGCTACTTAGTGATGCGCCAGCCATTCATTATATTGCCTTTTGGTGTGCGGCAGTAACATAAACCAAGGTAATGCCATCAAAACACCAGCAAGCACTTCAGGCCATTGTTTCTTTATACACTAATTTCAGTTTCATCAGTCTGTGGAGAAATCAACAACATTTTATGTGGTGATCTCATCCAACTTGCGTAAATATTTGTCAAGATTTTCACTTTCTGCAAAACACATAATTGAGAAAAGGTTTGACTTCAATTTTGTGTGCGGTATTCAACAGTGGTTACTACGCAGCATTCAGACTGCATAGCTACCATGTACTCCAGCATTCACTAGTTTTACCATACTTCTGCTTGACCAATAACAGTAATGACACCAGCATGGTGTACCAGTAAAACGGCATGCAGTCCCACAAATGTCACCTTGTTCCACTGCACACACGGCTAGCAGAGAACGTTAACACGTCGTTCCCTACTTCCTCTCACCGCACGCTCTGACAGGTGTTGAGGTTATTGCAAATAAACGGGATACTCAAGGCTATCTGTCTCTTTCTCACTCACAACCCTCTCTCTCTCTCGGTCTGTCTGTTTCTTTTTTCTTCTCTTTCTTTCTCTCATTCTATTTTTGTCTTTCCTTGCATGTGTACTCTATGGTTTCAGTGTGTGTGTGTGTGTGTGTGTGGGTGTGTGTGCGTGGGTGGGTGTGTGCGTGGGTGGGTGTGTGTGTGTGTGTGGGTGTGTGGTGGTGGTGGGTGTGTGTGTGTGGGTGTGTGTGTGTGTGTGGGTGTGTGGTGGTGGTGGGTGTGTGTGTGTGGGTGTGTGTGGTGGTGGTGGGTGTGTGTGGGTGGGTGTGTGTGCGTGTGCATGGGTGTGTGTGCGTAGGTGTGTGTGGGTGTGCGTGTGTGTGTGTGTGTGTCTTTGTGTGCGTGTGTGTGTGTGGGCGAGAAGGTGTGTAGCCTACATGTCTCTTCTCACCTCAGTATATGGTTCTTGGATTTCAGTCAGTCTGTAAAGCTCTGCTAAATGGAAAAAATGTCTAATGACATTCACTACGTTCTAAAGAATGTAAAACGTTTGCTATTGACAAGAAGGGGGGAATGATCCTTCCTCCCTACAAGACAATACACCATTTGGGAAGATGGCTTCTGAAGCTTTACGATTGATTGACTTGGAGACACGCAGTCTGCAGATAATGTGGATTCAATACACTGTATTGTGTTTAGAGAGTTAACAGACATCGGACAAACTGCATGGGGGGGGGGGGGGGGGGGTTCGGGGCCATCAGCTACGTAGTGTTGGTGTGATTGCTTATTTGTCACTTTATGACATCATCATCATTGTACATATTTTTAAAGGAGGTGGAATATTCAGGTCAGGGTTCTGATGATGTCACAAAGTGCTGAAGTCTATATAAGCAGTGCCTAGTTGGTCAAGAGGCAGAATTTGACATTCACCATGACTGAAGAGAACAGAAAGCATACGGCAAAAATGAAAGACAAGCTCCACCCAATCTTAGAAGAGGCCTCCGGGATGGCGCCTAAGTTGAGGATGTTTGAGGAATTGAGGAAAATGGAACATGAGCGGAGAGGGCGTGTAGAGATGGAGAGAAAACAGCAGGAGGAGAGCGAAAGGAGAGAGAGAAGGAGGCAGAGGGAGATCTTGGAGGATGAGTGGAAAAAACAAAGATGGGAGGAGGACAGAATTATGCAGGAGGAAAGGTCAATTGAAGTGGCGAAACAAGCCATGGAGAGAGAACATCTGAAAAGAGAAAAACTTGAGGAGAAGGAGGAGGAGGATGTAGATGAGGTGTGTCTGAGGTATGAAACCACCCTGTCTGAAACCAGCCAGAACACCCAGACACAGGCAAAGCATGCAATGGAGGCTCAGAAGATCAGGGAGGAGGGCTTTGAGAGCTGGGCTGCCAGCAAACGTAAATGGTTGAACCAGATCGCAGATGACAAGCACTTCATGGGGGATAGGGTGATGACCTCAGACGAGGAGGAGGATGTGGAGGAGGTTGTGGATGAGGTGTGTCTGAACCCGTGTCTGAACCTGTCTGAAACCAGCCAGAACACCCGGGGCGGAAGCCTTCTCAGCGCGGTTGACATCCCTGAAAAGGCTACCGAGGAGACATTAGCCGGCATCAAGAAGGACCTGAACTTCCTGAACAACCACAAGGCTTTCGACTGGCTCAACAAGAGGGTAAAGAAGCAAACCCTCCCAAAAATTGAGCGGACCTACCAGAGGGAGGCAAAGGAGGGGAGTGAGCCCTACCTCCTGCAGGTGACAGGCATGGCCTCCATGCGTGACATCCCACTCCCTTACACATCAGAAGCCAAGGAGGATGGAGACACTCTCCAGGATGAGGAGGAGGATGTAGAAGAGGTGTGTCTGATGTTTGGACAGAACCTGCCGGAAACCAGCCTGGACACCCAGAGCGAAACCCTTCTCAGCGTGGTTGAGATACCTGAAGAGGCTACCGAGGAGCTTGCCAACAACAAGAAGGACCTGAACTTCCAGCAAAAGGCCTTCTACTGGCTCAATAACAAAGTGAAGAAGCGAATCCTCCAGAAAATTGAACGGACCTACCAGAGGGAGGCAGAGGAGGGGAGTGAGCCCTACCTCCCGCTGCTGAGATGCATGGCCTCCCTGTGTGACAGCCCACTCCCCACTCGTGCTGACCGCGAGAGAGCAAAGAGGGAGAAGTTGATGGTATTCGAGGAGCAGCGGCAAAAGTTCGAAGACCGCTGGAACCGGAACCAGGCACAGCGTGCAGAGCAAAAGGAGGCTCGGAAGGTCAAGGAGGAGGAGCGATGTCATGAGAGGTGGGCTGTCAGAAGATGTCAACAGCTGAACCAGAACATCGCAGACGACATCGCAGAGGACAAGGTGGAGACCTCAGGCTCTTCCACTGCCAAGAAGCTAAGGACCATCTGGAAGAAGCGACTCCTCCGATTCAACTGCCTTACAGGCTGAAAATCCCCCCCAAAAAACTCTCCTTCCTTCCTTCTCTTGCCCACCCACCTCCCAACTCAAAACTCCCCCCCCACACACCATTCCCTCTTTCCCTTCCTTCTGTTTAAAAAACTAATAAAGAGAAACTTTTCTCGCCAGTCACTTGTCAGCCTTGATTGATTGATAGATAGATCTTTATTATCATTGTCACAGGCACAACAAGATTAAAAGTGCTTCCAGTCAGTGAGACAGTACTAAAATAAATAAGATTAATAATACAATACATTTAATAATACATTTTATTTATATAGCGCTCAAGGTACTCAAAGGCGATATATTAAATATATCTTAGACATGCTTGTGTGAGTGTGTGTGTGTGTGTGTGTGTGTGTGTGTGTGTGTGTGTGTGTGTGTGTGTGTGTCAAAGACCAACATGGCTCTTGAGGGACCATAGTTTGCCACCATTTATCCTTGATTAAGCAAAAAGCTACACATAGCAAAGATGGGGTTATTTACTTATTGTGTAAAATCAAGGCAGATCAATTTAGGTCAATGTGATGAATACTGTTCTGGGATATTTCCTATGTCGACGTGTCAAATAGAATGATACGACTGTATTAGTGAAGGCACATTCCAGTAAAATGTCCTTCATCACCACTAAATTATTATTCCATGTCTGATTGAAGCGACGTGTTTCCGACACGTCCCACTGTATTTAAATGCTCTGACACCAGAACACAACAGTCAAGAGCTCCACTCCACACTGCCATGCAGTAAATCTGCTCAGTGTTGAAGGGAATCAGTTAGTCGGCTAACAGGTGTTTTCCCTGGGGTTTTCCACCACCCTGCTCCTCTCATTTCACAAGCCGATCTTTTTATGAGATCCTGTTCTGAGGCTGAGATGCATCCTTTTCTAAATAAAGGTGAACCTCAAAAGCAGGTGTAGCTTGTAAACTGTTACCAACATATAGTGGTAATGAATGTTATTGCCTGTAGGTCTGTGCTGTGTCCCCGCCACCCCCCCACACCCCCCCCCATCTTCACCCCACAACCACATCAAAAACTGAACAGACCAAACAACGTTTTACAATGTTCAGCAACATTTGCATTATCACCCACATTTCATAATGATACTGCTGGTCATGCTGTAAGATGTATTCGTATTCCATTGTGAAAAGGGCGGTTGTTGCAATAGGCTGCTGTCAGTGGACTGGAATCATCGGACGATTTAAACTCATGGCATCATTAGTATGACCTCACTAAGGCATGACCAAGTCCATCATACTGATGAGCCTCGGTAGGATGTCTGGAATCCCTTCATTCCATCTCTTCAGCAGAAAATGTTTCATTTCCCATCCACGCTCTCAAATCATATAGGAGGAAAATCTGAACATGACAAAACATGATTGGATTCCATGACTCAGGACTGAGATCTATAATCTGTTCTGCAACAGTGAACAGAAAGATGGGAAAAGAGCAAAGTGAGCGAGACAACGCAACTCAACACTTGCGTTTCCTCGTTTCTGGATTTGCAGCATGGCGCCTTCATCCATTCTCTAATGGGGAAGGCTGTTAAATGAGTCCATTTAAAAACACGCTACTTTAATACTTGGCTTTCTATGCAGTAAACCTTTTTATCTTCTCCTTTTTCAGTTAGATCGCTGGTCAGGGTTTAAAACAGAGTATAGAGTACTTATATTTACTTATTACAAAGTATTCAAAGAGTGCCAACAATGTAGATGTGGTGATGTAGTGTGTGTGCTAGATAGAATTTAGAACATCTGCTATTGCGGTGTCTAAATTAATAATGGCTGCGTACAACAACAGCTGTGTTGTTTTCCACTGGCATGAAAACTAAACAAATGGTTTGGGCGTGAAGAACAGCAGTGGACCTGCTCAAACCAAATGTCAGGAGAAGGAAATGTAACGAAAACCATTTTGGAATAACTGAACCATGCAAATTGTTGATCAAAGGTGTGCACAGAGCCAAAGATGGCTTGAATACCAATACACAATCACAGGTTGATACCAAGACATCATTTGTCTGCCTTCACTTAGAAGGGAGCCAAGCTCAAACTCTTGGGAGGTCTGAGGCTTTTGGCAAGACTGTGAGAGAGGAGAGGAAATTGGGACTATATGGAGGCATTTAGTGTTTTCCTTCTATTCTATATTAAGCTGCAAAGCACACATACTAAAAACTCAATTCAGTACATGGTGGGCTTTAAAGTGCTTCGTCTGCAACTTCATAATTAGCTTCATTGAAGACCCTCTTTTTTTGTTGAGAAAGGATGTCTGACTTTCTGGACCTTGTTAGGCCGCTAGGAGGCAGAATACTGCAGATCCCAACAAAGATTGCGACACTGAAAAACATCTGATGAAAGCTAGTAATGCTCAACGTCCAGTGGACGCTGTGTTCGGGTGCGATTTCGCATATGAGGGCGTGCGAGTGTGGGACTCCTTGTAGAGGACACTGGGTTATTGATGGCCTGTTCTGGATTTCCAGAAGGATCACACATGCTGATGTTTAAATATCTTGACCATAACCTTATCATGGGGAGGCGTCTGCAGTGTCTAGAGTGTGACAGCACATCCCTCCCAGGCCCCCACCCCCACCCCCCACCCGTGACTCGGGGACAGTTTTATTCTCAACCCTCCCACCATCGTGACTAGACTTCAGAGACAATGTGACAGGGAAGCCTGTACACATTGCTTGCCTACGGGTGGAGAAAGTAACATGACCTATCACGCAAACATGAGTGAAAACAGAGCTGGAGATGCTGTAATTGTGCCATGTCTGTTATTTCTAATCTGCAGAGAGACAAAGAGAAAGACAGAGAGAGAGAGAGAGACTGAAAGAGAGAGAGTGACACTGAGACAGAAAGAAAGTGACAGGGAGACAGAGAGAGAGAGAGAGAGAGAGAGAGAGACAGAGAGAGAGAGAGAGAGAGAGAGAGAGAGAGAGAGAGAGAGAGAAAGAGAGCTTTGGATGAAACCAAAGACATCTGCTTAAACCTGCCTCACCCCACCCCTGCCTCCCCTCTCTGCAGTCCCCCTTCCTCGACCCCCCTTGTGGAAACGCTAAAATGAGCGTCTGGAAACACGGACCACATGTCTGTCACTGGGAGACAGGCGTTAAGGCGAATAGGCTAACATGAGAGGAGATGGGGAGATCGATGGGCTGCCACTGTCAGAAATCACCTTGCTTTTCTAGGAATGTTTTGTGATAATCTGTGGCTTTACCTCAGTTGGTGTCTATGTCTGGTTTGCAACCTTCCCAAATCTTTTCAGACTATTATTCCTATTTGTCTTAATAAAAGCTGCATGGTTCAAAGACGGCTGTTCTTTGGAAGATGGTGTGTCTGGGCAGGTTGACCAGTGTCTGTCTCTACTCTAAAGCATTGACAAACATCGGGATTCTAGGAAAACTGCACCGTTTTGCCAATATTTATGTTCTAAAAACAACATTGAAATAATATTTTCCTAAGAGGTGCATCCTTGAATCAGGCATTCTGATATGTGTGTTTTGGGGTCAGAATTTTAAACCTTGTCACTGACATGAGCATTCGAACAAAGGAAACAAAGTGAATTTTTGCTTCTGCAGTGGTTGATTCCTTCCAAGATCAAAAGATCAGTATGTATATATTTGCGGGCTTGATGAAAATGAGGTCCTCTAGACCTGAACAAACATAAGCGACCAATCACAACCGTGGAGATTTATGCACAGCTGCCTCCATGGGAGATATTTATGTGTACATCTTCATAAAACCTTGATCTTCAATTGCATTTGTATTGTTTCAATCTGTGTGCTGTTTATTTCTTTCTGTGTATCTGAACCCTGAGTTTGTCCTCAAGCTTGATTTGAATTAATTTCGCCAATGTTGATATGACACGACTGTGCTGAGAAGACAAGCCTCGCCTCTATTCCTGGAATCCTAGCCTAGCAGGGTTGTGAGTCAGAATGCTGGTCCCTTCTAGTAGTAATGCTTCACACATGAGCCTTGGAAAGGCTGTCCTCCACTCATGAGTCAACAGGCGTACTGGTCGCAGGGTTCCTATCATTCCTCCTCCTTGTTCTTCAGGTCAAGACCAGGCACATACAGTTCCCTTCACCAGTACAAGATCCTGAGCTACAGGTGGTGAGGTTTAGAGGTCCAAGTATTCCTTTACACAGTGAGAAACCTTGATGTTCAGGATTAAGTTGATTAATGTCCTGTAAAGCCCAAACCATCAAGTCTGTCAGATGTTGATCATAAGCCTCTCTGGCGGAAGTGTAGAAACAACCTCACTAAAGGACAGATCAACGTGACGCTTACCTTGACAGTTTACGGCTCCAAACTGGATTCCTCAGGAAGAAAGTCATCACAAAAATCTAGATTGTGAGCCTTAGACATGCTATACAGAAGTTGGAATCTCTGTTATTCTATATGAGTGGATTTGGATGCCACACAATGTGTACTTCTATGCAGTGTTAATATAAATAAAATCAAGTATCCACCCAATTTGATGCTGTTATTCTCAGGTACTGCTAATGCACAATTAAACAAACAAACCAACAATTACAGATGATGTCATTTGAGGATAGGCTTATTCTAAGTTTATTTCATGGAAGCTTATGACACACTGTTAATAAAACAGGCAGAAAAGGATTGTAGCATTCAAAGTGTTTTGCTTGGTTGATCAATCATCCAAACCACTTATCTAAACCGTCTTAAATCTGCCTCATCGTTTCTGAAGCATTTGACTTTGAACTTTACTAGAATTCTGAGGAATTCAAATAAAGTCATAGGACACCAGAGACCATACTCTTAAAATGTGTCTAGGTTCATCACAACATAAAAATGTTTATGTTAATGCAATGGCGTAATACAATATCTTACTTATTGCATACAGTTACTTTCTCTTTAAAGACACAACATGAACACATTGGTTTTGAATGGTCTAGAAAGGAGATCTTGGAAAAGCAAGAGTTATGATAAAAAAAAATCTTTAATCTGGAACTAAACCGAGTTTACGAGGGAAACAAATACGAGGTGCTTACCTTCATTTATGTACTGTAACGTCTGTGTGTCGTAATCACTTAGGAATGCAGGGTGTTTGAAAATGCTCCATCTTCAGTACTGGATGTTGAAAAAAATAAATGGTAACAGACAAACTGCAGTCGTTTAGCAATGTGCATTTGATCTGTTTTTGGATTTGTTTAATATCCACATTTACTCAAGCTGCTGTGTCGCTCCTTGATGAGCAGTAAACCTCAACTCATAAATCTCCAAAACATCAAACCAGAAGAGGTTCCAGAGGCAGTTAGTGGTCTTCATTAAGTCTTATTGTCTCAGACTGGAAGTATTGTTCTCTAATATGAATGAAGATGCTGGGACAGAAGAAAAATCATATGGCCCAGAGCGGCCTTTCATGCTATTAAAGAAGCACAATTACTATTGCCCTGGTCTGCCAATGTTTCATTTCAGACTCCATTTTATGGATGGTTAGGCATAGCTGACGCTTCATGGTTGTGCTCTGTAAGATGTACTTTATCAGCTAGCCATGCACCATCCTCCACCCTGTGCCATGTACCATCCTCCACCCTGTGCCATGCACCATCCTCCACCCTGTGCCATGTACCATCCTCCACCCTGTGCCATGCACCATCCTCCACCCTGTGCCATGTACCATCCTCCACCCTGTGCCATGTACCATCCTCCACCCTGTGCCATGCACCATCCTCCACCCTGTGCCATGTACCATCCTCCACCCTGTGCCATGTACCATCCTCCACCCTGTGCCATGTACCATCCTCCACCCTGTGCCATGCACCATCCTCCACCCGGTGCCATGTACCATCCTCCACCCTGTGCCATGCACCATCCTCCACCCTGTGCCATGTACCATCCTCCACCCTGTGCCATGTACCATCCTCCACCCGGTGCCATGTACCATCCTCCACCCTGTGCCATGTACCATCCTCCACCCGGTGCCATGTACCATCCTCCACCCTGTGCCATGTACCATCCTCCACCCTGTGCCATGTACCATCCTCCACCCTGTGCCATGTACCATCCTCCACCCGGTGCCATGTACCATCCTCCACCCTGTGCCATGCACCATCCTCCACCCGGTGCCATGTACCATCCTCCACCCTGTGCCATGTACCATCCTCCACCCTGTGCCATGTACCATCCTCCCAGTAAGGCACCAAGTGATCAGGTGGGCACCAAAGCGGTGAGGGGGGCACCAAGTTAATCCAAATAAATTATGATGGGGGGGGGGTTGTTGAGTGTGTAAGGCACCGATACAGCACTGTATCCTCTACCCTGTACCCTGTAAGACTACGTTACGCTATGACAATGCATTATTTTGACCATTATATGGACAAAAGACAGTCTCCTGAATAATGTGTTGCCCTGAAGATGGTTTTATATCTTAACTACTTGCTAACAGATGCACTTGGGCACATCAAGGCCTACTGTAAGTCTTGTCCAGCATAGGAGTATGATTGAATTGGTTGAGGGGTCGTACCAGACTGTTTCCTAAGCTTCGTTCAAACACTCGGGTCTGACGATACGTCTCAGGGAAAATGAACAGGTCACCATGCCCCGCGAAGGCCCTACCACTCTGGGCAGGCCAGTCTGTTTGCTGCCTCGGTAGTAGGCTTGTAAATCTGAAATTTATATGGCCCCTTAAGCGCTCTCTCTCTCCCCTCTTTCCTTTCTCACACACACGTCTCTCCTCTCTCCCTTTCAACTTCTCCTCTCTCTGTGCTGTGACTATCATCACCAGTGAGCTGAGCACATAAATATGTGTTCAAAATAAAGAAGTGTCGCAGTGCCATAAAACCCAAAAATGTATACACAGCTCAGCACAGTTTTTGCTGTACTGTAATTTGGCAAAGCAATCGAACAGAGTAGTAGCCTTTATTAGGACAAGGTTGTTAGAATACAAACTTTTACCCCGTAAAAGAAAATATGATTCATGGCTGTCAAGTCGAGGCTGCTATGTTTTATCTGATTGAAAACCACTGAAGACCTAAGGGCACATGCAGACTACATCAGGAGCATGTCCATGGCAGGTACATCTCTTCCCCATACTTCCCACAGCTGATTTATAGTTTATAGCCTTGGGTTTCCTGCACTCAACCTTTAGATGGGACAGAGCTGAACAGGGGGCTGATTTGTTTACAGATTGAAATTCAATAAAGACAAAGATAAAACGTTATCTTACTTTGGGGCTATGAAAGATGAGCATATTTAAGGGGGTGCAGGGGGGGACTTGTTGAAAGATTTCATGCATGCCTGTCTCTGTTTGAATTTACTTGCAGGGCTGTGATGTCTAAACCAAAAGTAGAAAGAGGGACATTTTGTGGCGTTGTCTAGCGACTATGTACAGTAGATGCACTGCACCTCGTTGAGAACCAGATAATCTCATTCACCAACTTTTTCCATGCCTTAGTAATGCTGTTACCACAATCAAAGGGTGCTACCATCTATGGACAAGACAGACATCGTTTTTTTTTTTACTAACTACACTTGTAGATAAAACCTGAAATAAAACTGACTTTAGAAAGGGAGGACTTCTCGAGGGCATCGTAAAAGTCGTTCAGGAATGAAGGCCGAATCTGAAAATATTGGCTGATGAAATGGCCCCAGAGATCCTGTAGAGTGAAGATGGCTGTTGAATAACTGGGAATCCCAGGCCCTTCGAGCGACTTCAATAACTGCAATCAGATCGAGTCCTGGACTTGGACTGGAAGAACGCTGTTGGGTTGAACGCTCGAACCTTTAATGGTGAAAAATTGTTTCTTCCCTGTTATCCTGGAAGTAGGCCAAAGAACCGTCAGAATCTCATTTTATTCACATCAAACTCAATATCCCATGAATAATGAAATAAAAGAACTAACTTGACAGATTTACAATATATCTAGTCTGGATATAACCTTAGAAATGAACTCCCTTTTCAAATACGATCACTCAGATTCTCTCTAAATGATAAAAGAAGGCCTAGTTGGCCTATTGTTTCTTGCCTTATCAAACTTAATGTTAGCATGACGCAAAGGAATTAAAGCTGATTTTCCATTGCAGTTCATTTTTGTATCCACTGACCTCTCTGTGCTCTGTGCAAAACATTACCTAACGAAAGTAATTAAGCCCCCATGCTAATACAGTACTAACGAGAAAAGTGTGTCTTATGGGAACATTGCTTCAGTTCTTACACCAAACTCAACTCCAAGATCTACATCAATCAGCCTGTGTCTCTTTTAGGGAAGAAAAGTTGTTCTTTCTTCGTCACTTCAGGAAGTGTTGGAAATGGAACTTCCTCACCAAGAGCTTAAACATGTCAAACTTTGCCTGAAATTAACCAATGTCATTCTCTCACCATGACAACCCAAGCTGTTGTTAATGTAAAACTCCCAGAAGTCTGTGTCCCTGTGTCTTTTTTGGATGAAGGTCAGAAATCCAGATGAGTGGAGTTGTATCTGCTTGCACTCAGGGGGGAAAGGGAAGCAGGAGTGGTCCTTTCCAATTCGGCCACTTAAATTAGAACATGCTTGGAAAGTGAGTTGCCTGTCTACCAGGGAAACAGAGTGAGCTTGGACAACTTGGACACTGTCTAAAGAGGTCCAGTAGGAAATAACTTCCCACAGTAAAAAAAAAAACAACTTCTCTGTTTCACAGCTGCTGATGATTCGCCGGTAGAGAGCAAAGCTGCTTGCAGACTCACTGTAAGCTCGGTGATGTAGACAGCATGATGTCCAGGAGACGGTTGTGAAACGGATATTACATTAAGTCTGCATTCATTGTACGAAAAATGACCTCACTGTCTCTTTATGCTTTTAGCGGGTTTTACAATGATGTCTGTCCTTACTGGGCAAGGTTATTTAGCAATTAGTGGTCACAATAAAGTGTAATAATCTTAATTGGACTATTTCCCTATTGGGTGAGACATTCAAACCTGAAACATTCCTTCATGGAGGATGACTATTTCAGACCTCAAACAACAATCTACATGAAACAAATCCATTGATTTGCTTTACCAATTACCAATACTCTAATTTAGTGTATCTGTTTACATGGGGGCCTCTGATGTGGTGGATGTGTTATTATTTATTGCCGTCTCTGGTTTAAAGGTCTGTTAGATGTTACACAGCGACTTGGCCCTGAACCTGTACTCAGTAACGACCCTTCCCACACCAGGACACTTGGCTTTTATCAACAACCTGAAACCACTTTGTGAGGCTCATTTCATCATAGTTCAACACAGGTTATTGTTGATCATTAATATGTTTAATCACAAGGAAACATTTTCTTTGGGTCGGTCTTAACTGCATATAAATGTGCTTGTAGTGCTGATGAAGACTAATTCTCTCATTTGATAATGATTATAAACTATTGTGGCCTTAAGATATTGTATCAGTCTACTAAATGTTAATAAATAAAAAATTGTAATTATTTCTCTTGATTGCCACAATTAACTTTAATAGCTGGGTCCTCATTAAACCAGTAGAGTATATCAATCGCCCCCAAATTTGAGAACATTGATTTTCCTTGGCCCAAGACATGATTAAGCCGTTCTGAGTAACAACTGTCAAAAGACTGACATTCAGATCGACAATTCAAATTTGATTCATTCATTGGTCAATGTATGAATCAATGAATCAACCAATATTTACTTATAGAGCACAAAGAAGACTGAATGTGAATAATCAATCGAAAGCATCGTTAATTGATTGACTATGTCGATCCACCCATTAAATTGAACTTGTCTTGTGGTGGTAGTAAGAAGCGCTACTTTAGTAACCTGTGCGGCTTTTAAAGGGATAGTAAAAAAAAAACAGTTATCTCATGTTTATGGATACTGTCCTCTTCAATGTAGCAAGCTATTCATATTCTGCTTGCATCTCTTCAAGATTGTCTGAGTGCTATTACATAATTTGGATGCTGTAAAGGATGAGCTGTTTTCAATTTGCCATTTCATTAGACAACAAGGGCTCTTTGAATGCTCAAGTTAAGAACCATCCTCAAAGTATTATAGTGATCCTTCTATAGTATCAGCTGGCTTTTAAATCACATTTTATGACCACTGGACAACAGATTTTCACAAGAAAAACAGCAACAGATGTGCCTTCAACACAGCTGAGGTGCATTCTTCTGTAGCCACCAACATTAGGCTTGTTACACACAAACACAAGGCCACATGCGTTCTCCTGTTATGCACCCCACAAGCAAACAGAAGTGTTCGACCCACAAATTGGTCTCATCCTCTTGGGACTTTGATTTGCACACACGAGCCGTCCTTTTCTATGACAGTGATTTCATTACAGGCTACGAAGCGTAAAACAAACTCTGAATGATTGGCATTGGTGTCATACAAGGCTTATTGTGCTACCTTGAGGGATTTTTACCCCACACAGAGGAGAGGAGACATGCTTAGGTCGAACCGAGACGTGTTCAAACAGTACGTCCACGCCCATCCTATTGCAGCAGACCCACCCATGGAGAACACAGTGGTGTCTTCATGTTGGATTATGCCAAGGAGGACACATTTTTACAATATTTACTATGATGTTGCTGGACAGTGAGAACGTGGTTCTATTTCAATCTTCCATATTGTCAAACATAGACATCCATGAAACATTTCAAGAGTTGAATCTCTAATGAAATTGTAAGTGAAATTGTAGAGTTAATTGTCTAAATGAAAGTTAAAGTGCATTGTAATGACTTAATGCTTACAAATCTAGCATAGTTAGCCTACACTGTAGAACTTAGAAGTATGTTTACACACAGAGGTAAAAACCACGACCGATTTTTCTTTGTTGTATAGTACTTTAGAGCTAAGCACACAACTTCAGCCAAGAGTATTGGCCTGTCATTGTGCTATTTCTGTTAAAGCAAGTGAGACATCGCAAAGTAAGCTTTTTATGTGATAGGCAGAAGTGGGTCAGCATGTAAAACTGACACTAACAATTGGTCTAAGTAGAAGTAGAACCGTTCAATCATTCTAAGTAGAAGGCAGGGGAATATCAGTTCTCCGGTTCTGCAATGACGCAACATTGAAGCCAGGGTTCTAAAATATAAGAGTGTAACAGAGTTTTATTGAAAGACAGTTAGCCTCCAAAAGCAATAATTTGCTGTTGTAAGTTTGGCTAAACACAAAAGGAGTGATATATTTGGGGAATTTACTGAACTATGTCATTTTGAGCACATATTTCTCAATAAGAGGACTCTGGAGATATTGTTCAAGCTATGAGGATAGTTATTCAAGTCGAAAAAAACAATTACAGCATGTAGACATTCTCACTTTTCCATGAATCTATCACGTGCGTTCTGGGTACCATAACATTTACCTGTGTTGGATTAATGTCACAGTGTCATGCAATGACGTCCTTTCTAAACATTATTCTTCTGAGAGCTCCATTTAGATGACAGTGCTTCATATTGCACAGACATTGTGTGTGCAGAAACGAAACATGTTTTCGTTGACTAGACATGAGCACACGTCATGAAACTCAAACAGGATGGATTCAAAGTGCTCAGTGGTTGTGTAACAACAAGATGTCTGATGACAGACTTCAGTTTATTAATGTTAAAAGTATGTACGAGTATTGATAATTGGTACTTTGGAACATCTGCTTACGTTTTACTGGCGCATCTCATGTCATTATTAGTGATGATTTAAATATGCATCAAAATATTCTTCTGATCAACAGGACAGGATGATATAATGTATTAGCTGCTTTGTAAGGTACATATTGTTGAAAGGAAATGGGGCAAAATATTTTTCTTCTTTTTTTTTTCTTCTACTTTTTATTATTACCCTCTTTTCCAGGAAAATCCCTAGTTACTAAATCCTGTAAACTCCAGGTGTTCGCTCATCGAAAGGGGGAGAGGATACCACCTCAGAAATTCTATCTGCGGTAATCGTTTGTGTGGAGTGCTGACAGAGCTGCTATCAGGCGATGGAGCGTCTGCTCAAGACACACCTCATGTTGTCCAGACGAGCCCCTCCGCCAGACTCTGCCTGCCTCCATCTTTCCATGAGGTCACCTCTGGCCAGAGACACTTGGAGTTTATAGTTCTGCTAAGTACCTCAAAAAAATAAATACAAAAAAGACAGAGGATGAGTTTTCATTTGACTTCACAGCAACATAAAACATGGGTCTGCACTGTGTTGAAAGCTTCTCTTCTGTAACTCTTCATAGTTTGCCTCAAAACATTAACATCGTCCTACATTTACGTTTAGTCATTTATCAGACGCTGTTATCCAGAGCAACTGACAGCAAGTACGGGGACATTCCCCCCTGAGGAAAGTAGGGTGAAGTGCCTTGCCCAAGGAGGCAATGTTATGTTGGCACAGCCAGGGTTCGAACGAGGGATCTTTATGATTACCAGCCCGACACCCTCACCGCTCAGCCACATGACTCCCTAAAATGACGTCCTAAAAGCGAAAGGCAGTTATTGTATGGATTAAACATTAGTCTCAGGCAAGCCAACTGAAGCTAGTTTGGCACTCCATAACGAGCACTGCTGTGTGTGATATGATGATATGTGTGTGAAGGTGTTCATCAATACTAAGTAGTCCCGTGTGTGTTTTGCAGAGGTAGACGAGTCGAGGGCCATAAATCAAGCCTTTCTCCCTGACAAACGAGGCTTCACAATAAAAGTGTTTGATTATGTTCTGCAGATGGAAGATCTTGCAGAGCCAGGAGAGCTGCGGTTGCAGACCCCCGCAGTCCTGCAGAAGGAAACGTCTCGCCAACGTATGAAGGCTCATTTTACATGTATTCATTTAGCAGAAGCTTTTATCCAAAGTGACTTCCAAGAGAGAGCTTTACAAAAGAGCATCGGTCACTGATCATAACAACGTGAGAGTCCTCAAACATAGCAGGTAATTTGATTATGAAGCATATGTTGTGTGAAACCAAACAAGTGCCAAAGGGAAGAAGTGAGTCAAATCAACATCGCAGTTGCCAGCATATCCCAACACTGGCCTGCTTTTAAATATGTGTCTCTCCCTGTTTAGTTTGTCCGTGCTAACCGAAGTGTGTGACCCTTCACCTCCCCATCGCCTACGGTGCATTTGTTCATGGTTCCTGATCTCCTCTGCCGGGTCATGGACTGCTGGAACCACCCCCTTGTCTGGACTCCGAGTGGGATTCCTCTTCAGATGCTGGACAGGCACCCTTTCATCAATCATTTCCCATGTGGTCTAAACTCCAAACACTTGTAGAACATCATCTCTGTAAATGAACATCATTTACTCATCCCAGGTCTCTCCAGATTGAAATAATGTACAAGATGTCGCTATCGCAGGATCTGGACTCGCGGCAACTGATCACATGACTCTTGATCACTCATATTACAGACACACACACACACACAGTGAGTTCACATTCTATACTGCTCATAATAACATAGTGGCAACTGACTATAAACCGACAGCAACATGTCACCACGCCACTTTAGTTCATCTCCCGTACTGTATGTTGTACATTGTGTTGTGTAACAGATGTGTAAGTTGCGTTGTACCTGTGTACAGCGTGCCAGAACGGGACCCTGCCCAAGGAGCTCCAGGAGCTGGGGAAGTCGTTTAGCTACGCTTCAAAAGACGAGGAAGGCTGAGGAAGAGCTTCAAAGCCTGGCTCTGCAGCATGTTCAGGCAGAAGTAGCCCCTGTATCAGAGTTACACTAATGGGTGTAATGTTGAAATACATCTTTTACTTCCTAATGTCCTTTGCGTCTGAAAATCTTCAATATAATCATCCATCATTCAATCTCTCTTTTCATAATCAATAGAATAGATAGAATGCCCTTTATTGTCATTATACAATTGTACAATGAGATTTGGAGACTTCTCCTAAAATTACTGTGGCGTGATATTAGATGGAAATAGCAATGGCACGTTTACATTTAAATGTATTCATTTAGCAGACAGGCTGACAGCTCATCCCACTATCAGCGGCTACGCCACGCGTGGCTCCGCCCCTTTTGGACCAGATGGTCTCTCACTGTGAGTGAACCACTGCTAGCTGGATGCTGGAGACTGACTCAGACATATTGGACTTTTTATGTTGATGTCAAATCAGTATAACAATTCCAAATAGTTTTCTGTCAAGTCCATCACACAGAACATAGGCTTTTAAGAGATTGTGACAAACTATATGACCCTCCCACTACTTTGAGTGTTTCACCTGTATTTGGCTCGGATAGACTGACTTCAAGATATGACACTTGTAATTCAACTGCGTGCCAATATGAATATAATTTTATATTTTATTATTAAATTAATAAATTATATTTTATATGAATATAAAAGCCCCTTTCCTTTCCATTATGTCTGACACAGCACATTGACAGGCTTATGGTGAAAGGATAGTGGTTGGAAAAGACATGTAACATCCCTTTGATCAGCACTTTATTGACGGGGGTCAAGAGGAGCGCACATGATATTAGTTTCAGCCCCGATGACCCTACATCATCTGAAAGAGGAATGAGGACAGGGAGGAAAAACGGCCATCTGAAATGTTTCACCCAGGATGTTTTGAATTTGGCCACCATCAAAAGAGAGTATCTTAATCTGGTTAGCTCTCCTTGGGATTTTGAGATTACAGGGGGAGTTCAAAGGCCAAGTATTGATAAGAGTTGTACGTCTGAAAGAGAAGGACTGTTACAACCCCTTCGGTTATCTTTTTCCAATTTAGCTCCAGAATGGTGCCGCTGAAAAATGCCAGAGCTGTACAGAATATAGATAAGGTGTTGGGACAGGAGACATCCTTACAGGCATCCATGGACTTTTGGGGCATTTTTACTGTACTTTCACTGTCTGTGTTTTTAAACGGCAAAATAAACATAGTAACTCATTATTTCCTGTGTCAGGGTCCATCAGAAAAGAATGCTCTCAATGTCATGATGGGACACACTGCATTAATAGGTACCTTTCAGTTCATACAGTGGTGGGCTGTGCATTTCACACAGTCTCACCCGAATGAATCGAACCAATGCCTAGCATAAAGGGCAGCTTCCAAGACCCTGAGGCTGGAAGCAATGCGTCGAACAAGAGGAAAGCAATAAGTATATCAATGCAGGATAATGCAATATATACTCTATTTGTGGGAAATATTATTATTATATAATAATCTGAGGACGGCCCACCATCAGTAGCAACAAGTAGCTAACATGATTCATACTCAGCAGAAATTCACTCATCACTAAGGCAGTCAAACTAACCCACGTCATGAGGTGTTTCCATTAGTAGTTAATAGATTGTGACCTGATGATTGGTCTCATACAGAATTGTGAGTCTGACTTGTGTGCTTAGCAATTACGCAATTCATGTCTCCGGCTCAGGGAAATGATTCAGGGGGAAACTATCTGAAGGAAAAAAGCTGAGCAGAAATGGTTTTTGCTGGGTTCTCCATTGTCCATGATGTTGAGAGCCTTGTAAAAGGGAGTGCTAGGTAGCATTTTGTATTCATTTTGATTTCTTCAGCATACATCTCAACTGTTGACAAGTGTAATGTCTTTCCAGACTTATCTACTCCCAGTCCTCACCAGCACGTGTCTAGTCCACGAGCAAATATATTTTCGTCTGTTAAGTCAATTTCCAAAGCTTTAAGATCTGGGTGTTGCATTTCAACAAAAACAAAACACAAGTCCAAATGCTGGAATGAAGCCAAGGCACCAGGTTGAAATTTTCAGTAGTTTTATTGAAAAATGCCTCTTTTGTTTCAGAAATAAATAAGAAAATAAGGCTGTGGAATTCACGATCTGCAGTTAAAACATGACGCAGCAACACCATGTCCATAGTCTTGCATACAAATTCAAACTGCATTAGATATTGATAAAACAATGATGACAACAACTATATTCTGATTAAAACATTTACTAAATATACACCACAGACATGCAATTCCACCTTTGGTAAAATCAGCTGTGACTTGATATAAGAAACTGATAAAATATTTAGTCTAGAGAAAAAAAAAGGAAGCCATGTTTAACTGCAGAACTCAATTGGAAACATCTTGGTAGATGCTGAACAATAGGCCATTATTTAAGTTAGAATGAAGGCAAGACTATGAAAAAAATGTATAAAAAGACTTGTAGTTATAGACATACTGGATGAAATGTGATTGATAACACATTGGTTTCACGTTGGATAGCCCAACACTATGAATTAAACAAAACTTGTATTTTCTCCATTGCTCACAAAGACATGGAATTAGTCAGGAAGAGTGCATTGTCTGACGCTGGGAGTAGATGAACAGTTAACGCTGATATGTTACAAGCAAAAGGCACAATAGGAGGAAAGAAAGCAAGATCCCAGATTCCTGTGAACTAGCGTACGCTTTTTTTTAACCCTCTCCCGCCACAAAAGAATGAACTCACATATGCTCTAAGGTACTTTCTAGAAGAAGAAGAGGTATCAAACCCCTTTTAAGAGTGAAAATGTGCATGGCCTCATAATGGTATGCATATGTTTACACAGCAAAAACAACAACAAATCAAGAAAACTAAACAAAAAGACAGACCATCCCTTCTTATGATGCTATCCGTTTGGACTCTTTTCTTGATAGTGACCTCTTTCGACGCTCATTTTGTGAGAACTCTTCTTCCTCTTGGATTGGGACTACGTAGGTTTCGGGTTCGGATGGGTATTGGTCTGGTTGGAAATAGTTGTTGGCCAATTGAACATGAATGTATGTTTCACCATGCACAAGATGACCTTTGTCATTACAACCTATCAAACTTAACAAACATGGCTGAATGGTAACGCTAAAACAGTTGACACTGATATAAAGGGTTTGTAAACAGCTCAGTGCATTTTCCATCTCTGACGCATGTATTGCTACGTAAAAAACGTGGGTGAAATTAGTGTGTGGTAGCAACCCATCCTACAATTGAAGAAATGCATAGAAAAAATTGCGACCAGCCTAGGACAATGATGTTCGTCCTCTCAACATACAGAGGTGCAGCTGGTATTGGGAGATGGCTACTACTGGGGCTACAGCATAGCAGGAGGACTGAGACTTAGAGCCAACCTTTCGGTTCTTCTACCGTGTAAAAACAACAAAGGGACAAGGAAACAGGGGAGAACATGTGGTTCTAAATGGCCCTGAGTGGTCTGTGGTCTAACCCTTGTGGGGGAAAGAAGGTATGGTCACACTTATGGTATGGTTCCACTCAAAGAGAGAAGAGGCATTCGTGTTGGCATTCAGCAAGCAGTAGGTTACAAGGCAGAAGCGTACTACAGGTGTTAAACTAAATTTAGTGGATGTGACTCAATTATAATTTACAAGGCACCATTAGTTTATTTACAGGTAAAAACACCTCAGAGGAAACTAAGTCAACTATGGAAAGAAAGTGACTGGTGCTGTCGGGGTTGTTGTTTTCGTTCCACCTTGTTAGTATTGGTTGTTTGTTTTGTTTACATGCTCCTCCACCCCCATGGAAAGTCTTTGTTGGATCTTTGCCTTCAAGATGCAAACAGGCCACAGCTTTTGCTGCCATCACCGTTGCTGGTGTGTTCTAGATGCTCAAAGATGGTGTTAGTACCAGTCCTCTGATGGTGTTTGTTTCAACATAGTTTGTTAATCATTTCCGTGGTGGTTTTCCTCAAACAGCTTAAAGTGTGTGATCAAGTCTCTCAGTAACAGGGACTTGTCTCGGGAATTCAAAGTGAAAGCATCACAGGCCATTTAGAAAGTTTACTACGGTGAACCTGAAACAGGTTAAACAGGATGTTAGTTTTCCACTCAAGCATCCTTTCCCCCCCAACTCCCTCCCCCTCAACAAAATGCTAACTTAAAATCGATCAATTTGCTGTCACATGTCAAGTATCAATCTATGTTACCAAATAGCTGGTTATCAAACTATGTTATCTCATACAGTTGTTTTCCAGACTACCAATTGGCATGCCTTTTAGATTATTTGGCTTTTCTCTTCCAGCATTACATGCTTCAGTGTTAAGCAGCCATGCCACCTCTCTGTCTACGTACCTCTGTATCCTTGTCCGTTGTAAGGAATGCCGACACACTGAGAGGAATCGCAGTAACCAGAGGGGCCAGGGGGGCCCCTAATCCCAGCGAAGCCCTGGCGGCCAGGAGGCCCTCTTGCCCCAGCGGGACCAGCGGGGCCTGGAGGTCCTGTCCGAGACTCACCTTGAGGGCCTGGGGGAGAGAAAAAAAACAAAACAACGATTACTTGATGATTACTGTCATAAACGTTATTATTACTCATCAGAAATATCATCCTTCCTCCGTAGGATTACAGCAGGAATGTTAAATGTAGGAACTGGTGACTGGTTTCTGCCACAGAGGAACAGTTTCTCCCTAAGAGGGAAAAACTTTTTGTTGATCCTTCGCCCCTGCCTCCCCGTTGTGTCTAGACGTTCATAAAGCCAGCGTGGAAACGTTCTCCGTCCGTGTCGTATGTCCTCCACTAAGCCCTCGGAACATGTGTTGTGAGCCAAGCCAAATGCGGAGGACGACCCACACCAGGGAGATTATCCCCCCAACCGGTTACTCACCATCTCTAGCCACCCCCCTCCCTCTGTTTTTACCTTCTCATAGCTCTGTATAGGGAGGAGCCATGTGCTTCAACTGGGTCACATGACTGTTGGACCGCTGAGTCAGCTAAGATGCGCAATGGCCCCTTGACTGATTTTAGTGTGGGGAGTCATGTGGCTGAGCAGTTGGGGAGTTGGGCTAGTAATGACAAGGTACCTGGTTCAAACCCTGGCTGTGTCAACATGACGTTGTGTCCTTGGGCAAGGTACTTTACCGTACATGCCTTAGGGTGAATGTCCCTGTACTTGCTGTAAGTTGCTCTGGATAAGAGCGTCTGCTAAGTGACTCAATGTAGTGTTAGATGAACATAACAAATATCCTAGATGCAATAGAGGGGTTCATACCACTGGGCTTCCTGTTAGTCATATTTCACAACTCCATTTAGGGAAGAGCAGCATTTTGACAAATGCACTTGGGGATGCTCAAGTGTTTTGTAGGTAGACGACCAGTCTGTTTGGTTTCCTTTCCATCCTGTCCCTCATCCCAGCTCGGTCTGACTCAGGTTTCAAATGCTGTATTTGTCATTTGCATCCACTACAGTTGAGGTTCCATTGGAATCTCCAGAGCAGATCTGCGCATTCGATTCGTACATGAAATCGGTGATTAACCATAACCCTCTCTGCTACTTTGGGAGTTCTACATCAGCTCTACCCAGCGAGCTTCCCGCCTAAACTGTTGCTGACTGGAGGTCACAGAGTTCAGAAGTGGCTTAAAACCGCAGCGCATTGATGTCCAGCAATTAATGTTCAGTCCGGGGGGATATAAATTTGGTTTTTAACATCTGTGTATGTGTGTGTGTGTGTGTGTGTGTGTGTGGAGTCTTAACACAAAAGCAACATAAATCCCCTGGAAAGGCTGGGCGTTTAACACAGGGGACTGCAGGCGGGAAAGCCGGAGGTTATTTATTAAGCGCAGCTGTCTGAGCACAGCCTCGGGCTACACAGACATGAGCTGCGTCTAGCCTCCTGTGATGGTAGCAGAGCTTTCAAACAGGGATGAACGAGAGCCTGGGTAATGTGGAGATCCACAACCCTTATCTGGATTGGGGGTGCGATATCAAAGGGAGGGGGCAGGATGTTAGGGTCAGACGTACCAGGTGGTCCTCTCTGTCCTCGCTGTCCAACACCTGGAGTTCCTCTGTCCCCTTTTTCTCCTGGGGATCCTGCGAAGAAAACATACAATAATTTACAGGCCTGGAACGGATGAGCAAACCCTGCTCTCTCTCGTGACACAAAATAAACCTTTGCTTGCATTTTGAAAGATAATAAAAAGCATATTCCCAGTCACACAATAATAATAGAAGACATACGGAAAAACACCCAGAGGTGTAGAACCACACAGACAAGGAGGAGGGAGAGAGGAGATGACAAGGTGGAAAATGTCTATTGATATTCCACGCAAAAACTAATGTCCAACTTCAAGAAACATGACACTTCTAGCTATGCCCCACTGATCAACAAACGTCTGAGACCGGAATGTTCTCCAACAACACACTACAGACAAGAAAAATTTTGGTTGTTCGATTAGCACACAGTACCTCTCTCTCCCATGGGTCCAGGTTGACCGGGACTTCCAGGGAAGCCGTTCCGGCCTGTTTGTCCCGGTTCTCCACGGGGTCCCTGACTGCCAGAGGGGCCAGGGGGTCCAGCAGGGCCTGGGTTGTTGCTGCTGCGGTAACCGTTGGGAATCTGGTTGAGCATTTGATTGACTCGACTCATTTGCCCTGCAACACAAGGAGGAAATTACAAAGGAGAAAAGAGAAGATTGGTCTGGAAAGACTGAGAGAGCTCTGTGAGGAGTCTGGTTTTCCAAGCGATTGCCAGAACTACTTCTGCCTACGTTGCATGAAAACAAGAAGAAGAATGAAAAAAAGGTGCGAACCGTTCACTAGCTGCTCACAGACTTGTCTGGCGATGGAGCGCATCATGTTCTGAGGAGCAAAGTCCCCCTGGAAACAAAGTCATGAATATCCAGTTTAGGAAAGTTCAGCAAAGGAACATCCTAACTTAATCATGATGAATCCCCTGTACGCTTACGTACTTTTGAAACAAAACAAAAGAACAAAATACTTACTCTCTCTCCTTTGTCTCCCTTTAGACCAACACCGCCCTGTCACAACAGAAAAGACAACAACAACAACCGCAGCAAAAATGTCACAATTGGACAGCTTGAACGTTGGATGAGTTTGGGGGACTGCATGTGAGGGGACTGGGGGGTAACAACTCACAGAGGGCCCAGTGTCCCCAGGCTGGCCGGGCTGGCCTGCAGCGCCAGGGTTCCCAGGGGATCCGGGAGGTCCCTGGATAACAGCAAACACACCAGACCGTTTAACAATGGCTTCTTGTCATGTTCGTTAGGCTGTGCATCTGATGTGGATTATAGCGGTGCTCATTGATTCAGGAAAGACCTCACGCCAAAGAAAGGGATTGTGGGTTTGACGTACCATCGGTCCTGTTGGTCCTCTGGGTCCAGTGCCTCCTTCCTTTCCTTGAGGTCCCTAGATGAACAGTTCCAGCGAGTTTAGACCAATTGGTGCTTGTAAAAGAGTAGAGCTCATGATCAGTACAACAAAGTACTCACCCTTGGTCCAGCTGGTCCAATTGGGCCTATCGCACCAGCAGGCCCAGGTGGACCCTGGGAAACGTAGGAAAAAGCAAGCCAATTCAGTGCTATGAAGCCTTTTTTTCCTCTCACTCGCCACACTCACCAAGGTCAACTACCTTTGACCAACAAACTAAAGTCAGTTTGTTTCACTGGTAGTTTTCCGCGTCGAACAGTAAATCTCTCTTTACTTCTCATTTGCTCGGAAAGCCTGCTCACTTTTTTATTATCAATCCTCTCTCGCCTTTGATGCTTTGGCATAAGATTTACAGGGAACATAATATATTCCAGATCCGTTTTATTGGCTATTATAAACCAGGGCTGCATATTCTGCAAGTCATTAAATGCATGTTGCTATAGCATCTGCTCCAACATGGTCACCTGCAAACTACCCACAATGCACTTGGAGATGCGCAGGCCAAAGCTAGTAAATTGGAATCGATACTCCCAAGGTCGTCCTCTTACTAATTCACCATGTTGAGGGGCATCAACACAGAAAGAAGACCCCCTTAACTGGGTTCAGAGCACACAGCCTTTAGAAAAGCCTATAGCTCGTTATCTCCGACTATAAAGGTTGGTGTTTCAAGGGAAGTAAACATATGCCTTTCAGTGTGGGGGGGGGGGGGGGGGGGGGGGGGGGGGGCTGCACAGGGCTCTGCATTAGTCAGCGTCTAGGTCTGTAAACAAATTTAATGGAGACCATCTCTAGTGATCTCTTAAGTACAGACGTTCCTGATTGGGGACATGTGTAAGTAAAATGCCTTTGGGTTCAAAGTAAACAGCTATCGCCTGGAAACCATTGAGCACGCTGTTGTCAATATGGATGGGACGGTTTGCACTGGGAGCAAGATCGGTTCGAATCATCCACCAAAGCGACCAGTTAAGCCATGCCATAAATCTTGAAAGACATGATAGGAGAAAGTGAAATGCCTTATAGTAGTGTATAACTTTCCTATCAATTTTTTAGGAAGTTTATCAGCTGAGAAAATAACTCCCAGCATAATGTCAGTACATCTCTCTTAAAGCACCAAATCCCTCTTAACTTGAAGTGTGAATCATCTGAAATTCTAAACAAAAACTCAAGCGGTTGCCGGTAACAGCTTCTTCACAAGACTTCCTCATGATGATATATGTTGCTACGTGGAGGGAGGCCAGAGCAGTAGCATAACCCAACGCTGTGAATTATTCTCCTGTTTCCTGTTCGAAAACCACAAGGCTGGGGCTCCCAGCCAACGCAACACTCACTTTCTGTCCAGGTAGGCCTGAGTCACCAGCCTCTCCCTTCGGCCCCTGTCGCCCCTAAAACGGAGAGAGAAGATGGAAGAGGGTAAGGACGCACAATCAGACATGAAGAAAAAAAACGATGGATTTTAAAAATCTCATCAATCTCGCGGTGTCAACCTGAGGAAACGTTCAGCCAATCTGTTACCGCGACGGTCCAAGACAAACAGTGACTTTGCAATGTGATATGTGGATCTCGACTGGCAGCGCTCTGCGCCGTGAATCCAGTTACCTCGGCGGTCTGAGTTGCACTTAATGGTGGAGCGTTTGGGCTGAAGGATTGAGATGAGGTGGTTTTTGAAGAACCCTTAGGTTTTCTAGTCTAAGTCTCCAGACATAATGGAATGCAGGCTGAACAAGTCCTCCGCCACAACTACTCCACAGGCCTTGTAAATTCCTTACGCAAAGTAGCACGGCGGTGCCTGTGGACACCAGGGTGTATGTGTGCATGCGAGGACATTTTTGCTGTTGTTGTTACATAAACATGAGACTCACAATTTCTCCAGGAATAGACATGCCGCTTGGCCCTTGAGGGCCCGGCAGACCTGCGGGTCCTGGTGGTCCCTCATCCCCACGCGGCCCTATTGGACCCTAACCAGACAACAAAGAAAGACAGAGAGAAGCCACACGTATCAATTAGACCGGGAAAGAAGTCATTATTGTTATCTCTCGAACACGGCAGTGCCTCAGAACCGCTACTGGTTGGAAATTTCTGGAAGCAGACGCCAGAGCCTGTGGAATGTATCTGCACTGTCAAATCTCCTTCAATATCATGGAGACTACCACTCTCTCCGTAAGTGAATTCAGATGTGCTTCTTCCCTACAAAGCTACTTAAACTATAAACAGATCTTATTTTTCATGAAGGGCAGATCACTTTTACTGGAGACTCCCAATCTTCACATTCCCCATTTGGTGTCGAACGTTACTTTGAACGTCAACAATGGTTTAGGACCCATATTTATTGACTTGAAAAGGTAAACAGAGGGGGAGAGAGGGGAGAGGAGGTTAGCAAGGGACTCACCACTGCGCCAGCTTCTCCTTTTTCACCCCGAGGACCTTTGCTACCGGGTGAACCCTAGGGAGGGAAGGAAGAGCATTTGAAAGAGCAAATTAACACCAGCAGCGCGAGAGGAAGAGAGAAAGACAAAGAAAGATGGAGAAAGAGAGAGGAGAATGACAAGGGAGATCAAATAGAAACAAATAAACAAATAAGAGAGAGAAAGAGAGTATGAGAAAGAGAGAAAAATAGAAAGGCAGAAAGGTCAGAATGACAAAGATGAGCATCCAGAAACATCTATAAGCTGTCCGAATGGATGACTAATGGGGGGATTCCAGTCATATAGCCAACTATGTTGAAGTTTATTTTGGCAGAAGTTTTTAAATATAGGACTTCTTTTATGGCTTTATAAAATGTTCCTCTCATGCAAGCACATGAATAACACGGTTCGCAATCACCAAGACAATAAGCCCCATAAGTTGAGCCCTAATAAAAACATAGCGATTTTAGAATGCTGCAAGGCTGATTTTCTCTCATTGAGAGAGAAAGAGGGAGAGAGAGAAAGATTGATAGGGGAAGTCAGATAGGGATTTGGAAGGAGTGTGTTTGCGGCCCTTACCACTGGTCCCACCGGGCCCGGGGGTCCAGCGCTGTCTACGATGCAGGTGCAGGACTTGGGGAGGGACGGGCACTTGGTCTCGTCTCTCTGCGGAGGAGGGGGGTGGGGGGAGGACACGCAGAGGAGTGGTGAGCTGAGATAACAGTGAACATTTGGGAATCCGACAGAAGTCCTCCTCACATTCAGAATCCTTTTAAGGATTCATGCAGGGCTACGGTAAAACAGCGTAGCAAGTTCGGCTCAAACAGACAAGTAAAACACCAGTGAACTGCTGTCTGATGCTCACTTGATACGAATGGAAAAAAAAGGACCATAAACACTATGGAACAGCTCAGTCAGAACAGCTGTGGTTGCCTGCAGTAACCCAGAGGCAGGAGTGGTGAGGGGAACACCCAGCAGAGCTGAAGCACGCTGGAAGCCTTTGGGTGGTCAACACCCGCGATGCTGTCCCCTCTTTAACAAAAGATGCTTTTATTTGTTGAAAGCGAGCATTCTCTTTAACACACCAATGGGAACGAAAGTTTAAATAAAAAATCAAAGCAAGTGCAAAGCTTGGTGAAAGCGCCCGAGGCAACACTTACAAAGTAAATCAATATAACACGCCAGTAAATGGTGTCATTAAGTTGTTGAAGATGTTCTGGTAGAATTAAAATAGCTTGTTTTGGATTTAAACTGTGAATTCTACTGGTATTTCTAAGTTGGCCTTCGTTTATCCCCAACCACTTTCCTCAGGCTGCAAATCAGCAACACAAGCTTCCATGTGCTGTTCGAACATGCAGCTGGGCGATATAAACATAAGGACTGTCCTTGAACTGTCAAGAGTCTATAATTACATCCAACAAGGTCTATAACTTAATGTGTCCTGAAAACATTCACTTGGACCATTCCAAGTGTTCCACTGTACAGTGAAGAAACAGGTGTTTCAAAGATTTCCTGTCAAATATGCAGCCCCGATTACTTTACCCGTTCCCCAAAAGCAAGAAATGCAAAAAATACATGTTTTTATTCTGCTTTGCCTGACGTATGTTAGGACATCTGCATAGGGGCATTCGGAGCATTTTGTATGAAATGTTGCTCTCCAATCACTTTGACAGAGCTTGAGTGAAAAATGCAGAGCTCTCAGTCCACACATAATGTAATTATTGGAAAAAGTGGAATTTGTAGTGGGAGAAGTAGAGTTTTTTTTCTTTCTATTGCAGCTGTTATACATGTTATCAATCTCAGGACCACTGGCGTCAAGGACAGGGCTTATAAAATCTGTTTTCTCTCTTCATTGTTCATTTGTCTTGAGCATGTCCTCAAGCAAAGATGTGGGATGAATATGAATCTGTTTACAGCTTTGTCAAGCGATGAGGCAAACTGAACATATGAATCTCTCCTGCCAGACTCACACAGGGCCCTAACTGGGAGTCTGTCCCAGCAGACGCCAGGAGGTTGTTGGATACAGATGAGCAGACATCCCCACGTTCCCTCCTTTCGCCAACCCTTTAGAGAGGACGAATAACTGGCTAAGCCCTGCCCCTGCAGGACGGCCCTGTGACGTTCCCCCTTTCTTACCATGGAGGGGAGGTCGCAACATCTGTCTCTGCTCGTCCAGCCCAAGGTGCAGACTATATCGAACATCTGGAGCTGGAACTGTGGAGGGGGAGAGAGAGAAAGGAAACAGGGGTTACAGGGGACATGTGTCTTTGATACATCCTCCTCCCCCCCCCCCACCTCCCCCCCCCCTCACCCCAACCCCAAAACACAAACACATACACAAGACAGACCAACCGCGAGGCATCAGATAAGGATAATGGAGGCACGCTCCGATAAGGAGTGCGGAAGTCGGGGCAGACTCCCAGACGTTTCTGCTTCCTATCGTCCCCCAACAGAATGCACACAAGCTCTCTTAACAGAGATCCTACATCATAAACAGCACGAAGCTTTTTCCAGTCTCAGGTTCTGACTTACAGTTGCAGATTCGCCTTTGGAGCCAACTGACTTGGACATTTTGCCCAGAACTTGATATCCATCGGCAGACGTGTTCCCGGCTTCCTTAATCTCTTTGGTGTCTACCTCTTGACAGTCCAGATTCAGCTTGACACTGGTGGGGGAGACCAAGATGTGGACCTGAGAGAAGGGGAGGATAGAAATTGATTAATGAGTGATTTTCAACTTGGGCTCTGTCTTCTGTCTGCCCTGCGTCCTGATGCTCTGCTATTAATTAAATACGTCTCTCAATGCAGCTTGGGAGTGGAAATAGATACGTTACGGTACAGTACATCCTCCGACTGGCTGCTCTTCCCCAACTCACATGGAACGCAGGCGACTATTAGGAGCACATGCAGTGGAGGAAAGCAGAACGGGGAGGCACGGAAGGAAGGAAGCGGCACTTAAAAGGCCGAGAGAGAAAACAGCAATCTGGGCCATTTGGATCATCTGCAGCTCAACTCCAAGAACACACAGATCCTCCTCCTCTACAAACCTCATTATGGTGTCGTTAGCTGATAATTACATATGATTCATAGCATGTCACATCATCCCAACCGCTTAGAAGGGATCTGGTGGTGGATGATAAACGGTAGGAAAAGTCTA